>QBDW01005653.1:0-12213 GCA_003261595.1 Maconellicoccus hirsutus | reverse complement strand
TAGGACCAGTTGGACCCATGGGTAATCATAATGGACCTTCCGGTACAAATGTCGTCTCAAATTCAACCGGAGGCGGAAGCGGCGGAGGTGATACCGGTAAACAGAGTTTTATCAGAAATCAACTCCAAGCCCTTTTTCAACCCACTGATAATAAATTGGCTATGAAATTATTCGGAAGTAAAAAGGCGCTTATGAAAGAACGAATTAGACAAAAAGAAACCGGCCATTGGGTTATTCATCCGTGTTCAAGTTTTCGGTGAGTGATTTTCAATCCTTCATGTATCGGTTTCTAGTTCTTTCTTCCCGCACCTATGTTTTTCAATGATAGCGTCACATCGTGAAAATTTGCATGAATAAATTGCCTCATCGACGGTTTTAACAAGTCCAGTCGTAAAACCGTTCAAGTTTTATCATAAACGGATAGCACCTTTTAACCTGTTGAGCCACGATGTTTTCGAGTTTCCGTTCATCGTGGAGGTTCTAATTACACCTCAATTTCGCTTCATGTTTCTCGTATCGCTTGATATACAGTACCTCCGGTTGATCTTAGTACCCCTCAGCGCTAAATTCCCATCAACGTAGATAAGCAATACAAATAAATTCTTTTGAAACCTAATCGATGTTTATAAATCGTTATTTTGATAAAAATGAAGAATTCAAGTTGATGTTAATAATTTAAAAACGAAAAATAATCATTAATAATCGATGATTTACTTTTTTCGTACTTTTTTTGCGCTATAATTTGCACGCACTGACGTCTCTTATTTACGTTGTTTGTAATCTGTTTAAGTGTCGCCACTTTTTACGCGTCAGCTACGTTGATGGGATTTTTGCGCTGAGAGATACTAAGATCAACCGGACGTACTGCATGTTGATTTATCGAGATACCTCAGTGTGAATAAAAATTAATCCGAAATGTGGATAGGTGCGATGCATTCTTCTCGCATCAAATTACAAAATTTCTGGTTTAATTCAAATTGAATGATTTGATAAAATATACGTTTGTGACATATCTCCGTCATTTGCGACCTTGTTATACTAAAACCGCCATAAGACGATTCGGCTGCGTGGAATTAAATAGCGACAAGTTTCTAAATTGAAAGGCGTTACGAGCAGCTTAAATTCTGTTGCGGTCAACAAGTAATTGACACTGACGACGACCTAAACGAATGAACATTACGACTTTACGAGTTACGATGGCGTAAATATTTAGAAAATACATTAATCTCGTTGTTCGGCATATACACTCAAAGGCAACACCTCATTTTCCATATTTATTTCGCGGCTTACGCACGAAAAATATATGTATCCGTCCGGCTATCCGAAAACTTACACGTTATATAGGAAATTTGAACCTATTAGGAAACCACGTGCTTGAAATTTATACTCGTATAAGGTGCCTTTTTTAACCCATTGTCAGAAATTGGAAATTATTACCGATGTTGTTCGTCGTTAAGGAATGTAGTTTTAATGTGTGGAATCCATTGATTATTTTTTTTTGTGTGTCGCCATTACCATTACCCGATCGCCTTCGAATCTCATAGCTCGAAAAATATTGCTTTTTCACGATATAAATTTGGATTGGTCGGTACGTTCGAAATGTAATCGCGAATTTACAAAGTGTTAAATGAAAAAGGTTAATTATTTTTTAATTTTACAACTGAGTTATATTATTACTTAATACGATTACGTGGAAAAATAACGTTGATAATTTTTATAACTCGAAACGCATACCTACTCGTTGCGATAATAATTACGTGAAACGTTTCAGTTATCACGGCTGATTAATCGATGAAAAAAGAAAATTGCTGAAAAGATTTTCTATTATACCAATATACTCGTGGCCTGTAGATGTTTCATTTCGCAGATATACTCGTAGCCAAGGGTAGCTGCAAATACCTACTATTATCTAATCTGAATGATATGAAATTACGAATAATTGAAAATCCTCGTTGTAGAGCCTATTCGGTGTAATTCTTAATTCCTACAATTTTACTAAATACCTTCCAAGTTATTACGCCGCTCACAACTTGCGTGTGTTGGTCGCGTTTAATTGGAAAATTGTAGTTTAAATTTTTAGTCGCGCGAGCTTTTACAATTTGTGTGATTTTACCAATTATTTTGAAACAGCACTCAACCAGTATCTCGAACTATCTGTACATACCTACATGTAGTAGTTTACTTAATTAGCTTGTACAAATGTAGGTACTCTAGGCTCGGTAAGTAGGTAGAGGTACTATGCATAGACGTACCAGACATCTAGCAACTTTGACAAATTACACGTTTTGACTTTTGAATCGTACGCGTATATATTCATAATTTATTCGTACTCGTACATCCATAAGAGACATGTATATTTACGAGTACATTGACACAAGGTGAGATGTTGATTTGAAATTTATTACATTCGCCGCAGATGGAATATTTAACAATAATAGGGTTGAAAAGGAAATTCGGTTTGTAATTTTAGAATTAAGTATTTGTACCGATGCAAAAGGTTATTATTTTAAGAGATTAATTCGGTAGAAATTGGATTAAATTTTATTAACGAAGGATTACTTACTAACTTGGTTTGGTGAATACCGCATAATTTGGGAATATTAGTTACGTGGTAAAAGATTGGTGAATTAGTTAAAGTAGATAGCATTACGACTTGAGAAATGTTTACTAATACCGATTCGTAAGTGCGACAAACCATACACTAAAATCCATTTGGTTAATTAAAATAAGTGCTTGCTGAAACAATTGATGCTTTTTGTCCCCTTTGGTTCGCTTAATTAGTGTATAAAATGATAGTAGGTAAGTAAATGTTGATGTTGAATGTAATGAAGCATCTTTAAGGTTGCTTCGCATGAATATCTCTATTTCCCAAAATTCGATTTGATTTTGAATTTCTTCGACTAGATATTAGGAAATTATTTTTTCTTGACAATCTTAATTTTTTAGTGTTTTTGTTTTGAAAAAAATTATTCAATCTTTCATTACATCACCTACATACATAATACAGCTTTGAATTTTAATGTTTAATAAAACGATAATTAGTACAAAATATAACGTCTTGGAAAGTTGGAACCAATTTGTATCGATTAAAACAACCGTCGATTTTCTCGCTCTAGTTTGTTATCTCATAAAACATGAAAGTTCGTAGATTTTGCGTGCATAATTTTTTGTTGTTTATGTTTTATGCTTAAAAAGATTTATGGGTTTGAGCACGACTTCGCTTTGAATGAAGTACGTATTCAGCATCGGTTCCACAATTCTCTAGAGCTCACTCCTGTTGATGTAGGTACGATGCAAAATTACGAGCTTTTTATTCTTTTTATCTTTTTATATTGTTTGATTTGTTTTAGTTTTTGTTATGTATCTCACGTGTGGAGTTTGTTCTATAAATTGAACAGTGGTACGTGGTTGGTTAAAATTAGAAAGGTGTTTGTGCTATTTATGGGCTACGTATAGCTACTAGCTACCTAGTCTACATCTACTTAATCAGATAATCAGAAAAATTGTAAAAATTTACTTTACTTTTAAGAACAGCCTTAGTTTTTCGAACATATTCAAACGATGAAAGAATCCAAAAAGGAATGTTTTTGTTGCTAGAAAAAAAAGCATCAACTTAAAAGTAAATAGGTTGTACCGAAATTGATGACTTTTTAATTTATTTTCTAAATTCGAAAATTACTCAACCTTTTAACTCGGCGGATTGATGAAAAAAAAGAAATGTTAGATTAAATTAAAGTTACTGAATAAAAAAAAAAGCATTTATTTATAGATTAGCCTCATTACCATTTATAGTATCTATCTATGAAAAAAGTACCCATACTTAGTTCAAATTTAGAGTCAGAATTTGTCAGCCATTTTAAATGAAAATACCTTCTGATTATTAAGTACAGTTTATTTCAATCCTTTACTAAATTGTTTGTTGGTATGTTGAAGAAAGACCTCAGTGTATACGTATTTTTTTCACAATTTTACAGAAATGAAATTGTAGGTACCTATACCTACTAAGTGCTTATGGATTTTTTACACATGTAGGTATAGGTATTAGGTATCCTGGCGCATGATTGATACATCTTTTTGAAGTAGTTTTCTTGTTTCGTTCAAACTTGAAATTATCATCGTGTAAAATTCAACTCTATAATTTTTAGAAAGAAGTGTAGCCTGTAGTGTAGTTTTGAGTTATTTATATAGGGCTCATTAAGTACATTGTGTAAAAATCGGTACCTACATATATCCAATGAATACATTAATTTTAAATCGAATGAAAAAGAAATCATTAGCGAATTATGAATTCAAAAGAAAACAATAATTTTAAGATAAAAATAATAACCAATATAAATCCATCCATCTCATAAGATAGAAATTACTAAAATTCTGAAGTAATGAAAATTATGTTAGTACTTCCTATTCATATATTACTCACCTCCTTGAACTTCTGTAAAATGGTTATTTTCAATTCATGTGAAATGAACTAAGTTATGTAGGAAAAGAAAATGAGATAAAATATCACCATAACTACGTTAACCTGGTTCACTTCTGATTAAATTTAGCGAATAATTGATTAACAAGTATTAAGTAGGTGCATTTAATCGTGAACGGTAGTCATACCAAGCGAGAAAATGGAAGTAAAGAATGGAATCTCTAAAAGTTGGTTTCTTTTATAAGTATCTTAAGGGTTGCAAGTGCAATTACGTTAAATATTTCTTTCAATGAAGTTTCAAATTAAAGTAATTGGTTGGTAGTACGTTCGTATAATTTAATCATTTGTTGTTAATTTTTATTCAGTAAAATGGAAAATCGCAATAAAACGAAAATACTTGAATGAAAAGCAAATTTATTTGAGAAAGGGATCAATGGAATCATATGATTAATCGGTTAATATATTTTTGAGATTTTGTATTTTAACTAAACGAAGAGTTATACCGAGGCGTAGAAAATCTCAGGTTCTATTTAGATTTATTTATTTAAAGGAGAAAAAAAGAGTGGGAAAATGTTTTTTCTTGTATTTTATTACGAATATATACAAGCTCATTTGGTATTTTTTATGGTAAAACTAATATACCGTACCAACACGTATTATAATAAATGCTAGACTTATTGTACATTCATCTCGACATGTCAATATTTTCAACTTTTTGCTCGCAAAATGTAATTTCGTTTCTCTTCAGTTTATTTGCATAAAATTATGTCTTTTTATAAGAAAACCCTTTTCTGTAAATGCCATGTCACTTATTCAATATTTCTTGGTGCTGTCATTTCGCTTACATACATTTCGTATTCGTTTGTAATTTTTTCATTATTTTTCGCATAATAAGAATATCAATTTTCTAACTTTTAATTCAACTAGGTGATTTTCAACAGCGGAGGTTTTTATTAGCGGGTGCGCTTTTTTATTTTATACAATTAACGCGGATTAGATAGAAATTGAAAGGAATTAGTATCTGTCTGTTTTAGGGGCTTAGCGATAACGGAAAAACCTTATTAAAGCAAGCAAAATACATATGACAGCGTTCAAGGTAAAAGTAAATTTGTACTGGTTGTCGTAAACCTATTTTAGTGTTGACGACGGCTGAAAGTAAATTTTCTGCTTGATTTAAGTTGACAAGAAGTAAGTCTAAGGAAGGGTATTTTGATGGGTGAAAGGTGCTATGTTACAAACTAATACGTATATAAAGGTACCGAGTAACTTTACCTATGTTTTTTTGTTTTTGGAATGCAATTAGGTATAATAAAAAATATGGTCGTGTTTGCTAGAAGTTTGATTTTATTAGAAACGAACCGTATAAATTTTTCAATTCGTCGAATATTTATTTTTAACAAAAAATTCCACAAGGATGTTATTTTTTAATTGAGATGAAAGACATGAAACGAAGTGAGGAAATTACATGCTTTGGTAATATGCTTCAATTCAATTATTAAGGTTCAAAGTGATTTTTTTTTAAATTATTAAAAGAGTTCAATTTAGACCATAAGTATTAATTTTCATTAGGTGAAAATATTTTTTTAAAAATAAACTGAACATTTCAATTCACAGGTGAGAAGTTGATGCGTTCGTCTAAAAAAGAGAGTTCATTCCCGAAGAGAAATTCGTACATTTGTGAGCTTAATTTATACCCAACAGTTTCTAATGAATAATGTGTCTCTGTAGATCTATAATTCAAATAACTTCACAAAAAAATAAAATGAAAAAAAGTGAAAATAAATCGACTTCAGGTACCTTCATCTTAATCAATAATGACTCTCGTGCTCCTATTTCCTCGTTCCATGAGTACGTCAACGGAACTCGTCATTTTGTTTACATTGGGATCTACTGAATCAGAAAATTTTTAGGAAAAAACACATAGTATGCAGTTTAATCACGTACTTCAGTCAGATCGTTTCGTAAAAATTGATAAATTTTGTTCAGCTAATTCAACTACTATCTTCAAGTTACATAACACAATATTTGTGTCTAATATCACAAAAGCAAAATTTTCATTTAGACTCATCGGTTTATCAACGAAATAAGTTGAATGAGAAATTTAATCCTAAAAGATTATGCCTACTTCAATTCTGCAAGTTTCAAAAAGCTCACGACATGACGTTCACTTTCTAAAATATAAACTTGTAGGTAACACGGTACTAATCCTGGATGTGTGATTAGTGTTGGGTGTATTGATTTTTTCAAATACCTGTTCATACTGTGGTGTTTAATCTTTTTTTTTTGCAACAGAAATGAACTAAAACTCAAGATAGGTAATTTATTTTCAACATGTTCATTTTATTCCGTTACAGTGTAATATTATAAATTGACAAAGAAAACGTATTCTTGATTCTCTTTTGATCATCGTGATCTACTTATACACGTTTTCAAAATGCCAGAAAGTACATACTACATACATAGGAATTTGGAAACAAATATTTAATTTTCAAAAAAAGATATTACTTATCTGAATAATGATCAACGTCATTAAAGCAGTGTTGCCATTTTGACGGATTTGCCGTCATATCTGGCTTTTTAAATCACCATTTGACGGTCAATTTTGGCATTTGACGGCTAGCGGATTTTCTGACTTAAAAATATCCGTTCTGACGGTATTTCTGACTTTTTTTTTACAAAATTTTATTTTTTGAAAGATTTTTTCGAATTGATGATGAATAAAATGGAAAATGTCAAGTAGTCCGATTTTGTTTGTAGGCATTATAATGTAGGTATTCAAAAACTGTAATTACGGCGGTAATTTCACGTAGATTCAATGCGCTTCAGTACCGTATTTTCAGTACTGAGAATCAATTCGTCCATTTCGTATCATTTTTGTATTCCTTTTATTTTGTTTACACCATGTTGATGCGAGTTGGAAGTTGTAATTGCAGTGAAATACGAATCAAGTGCCATAAAAATTGTGTTTTTTTACCATTATTTCGTATTTTTAGATTTTACAGTCGAAAAGGTAAGTGCTGGGCTGGTGGAGGGGTGGTAGAAAATCTGACGGAATCTAGCTTTTTTTATTGGGAAATTTTGACGGATTCCATTTTTAAAAGATGGCAACACTGCATTAAAGAATTATTGAGTTGCCAAAAGAGAAAATTTCTATCTAGAAGGGAAGTGTTTTAGCGGCATTGAACTGAGCATAAATTTTTCATTAGACATTGGACATTTTAAGGTGATTAAATGCATACAAGAAACGAACTAAGTACAGTTCAAAATAAAAAATTAAATTAAATTGCATAGGCGAATTGAGTATATCTTTTTTTATAATTAAAATCCAACAATCTACCCTAATAGTAAGGAAATGTTCACATTTACTTTGATGTTTTTTTTTTATTTGTCCCGGTTTATTTTACGTTATGAAATGCCTCAAGCATGGACTCATACTTTCGACCCTGGTCCACTTCAGCCACCCTAATCCGAATCACAAAATCATCCATGGAGGACCCAACGCACGGGCGCTACTACGACAGACCTCCGCTTTCCAAGGCCTCCAGCATGAGTTCACACTCAAGATATATTGATCGAAAAATAATAAAAAAGATTCAAAAGATCCGTGCTAGTAACAGCGTACACTTGAACAAGGTGCCTGTGAATCACTTCTATTTATAATTTTTCAAAAAATTTTGTAACACCCTATACGTATGTACCATGGATATGTACATGTACTACTATTTTTCAATAAGGACGTTTTCACGATGTAAATATCTTATAAAGGGATTCAAGTAGAATTTTATCCCAATCTGTATTTCTTTTTGAAAGTTTCGTTCATGACTATGATGTATTCTTGATACTCAACACTACAGTTCATCTTAAATCGAAGGAAAAGAAATGAGAAAATATTAGTTTATTTTGAAGTTAGGTAGGCAGTTGTGGAGTGCGCGTAAAAAAAAGCAAAAAGTATTAAATAGTTTCGCTAAATGATTTCAAAAAAATCCTTCGACTAGTGACTAAGTACTATGATGATTGCTGTTCAATTGAGCATACGTACAATATAAATATGTATTCTGTTTATTATAAATAGGAAAAAAAACTTCAAGTTGTGCTTTTCTTTGGCGCATTCAAGTAGAAGGTTATTGTAATAAGCTTTTCTTCCATTTAGAATTTCTATTTTCTCGATGTATTCGTGAAGGCTTGAAAAACTCTTTGCATATTTTTTGTTCTTTTTACTTTTTCATCTGGCTGTGCATTTTTTTCCTATATCAGTACCATTTTAATTTAATGACTTGGATTTCTGTTCTATGCCCATGAGGTTTTTCGTAGCGATCACATTAAAGATTGAAATTTTCAATTTTATTAAAATTATTTTTCACATGAAATCAAGGTGAAACTTATTTTGTAACGAAGTGTGAAATTTATCTGAAAAATCTTTACTTATGATCATTATGTTTTATACTTAGATTTATCGCTGTTGTTCCTACAGATATTTTTTCGTTTTAAAAATACATACGAGTTTATTATTTACGCTTTGTCAATCAACTAATTCGGTAAATTTCGGCTTGAGAAATTTATACCCTTTGGTTTATTAGATTACAGTGCAGAAGAAAAGCAAAAGAAAATCTTATGTGATTTATTGATATTGGATTGCTGTACAAACTTGTTGTTTTCATATTTTCAAACAATTCGTCGAAATTCACGATCGTCTGTAATTTTTTATATGCGGTTCGAGTTAGAAAACTCGGATCTCTTTCCTCTAAAGTTTATACACCAAGTTGAAAGGAAAAATAAGTGGAATTCAATAGAACGATGATTCCGCATAGTTATTTTGAAATATTAAACGCTGAACGCTATAAAAAAATGTATTCAATTTTGATAAGGGTAAAATTTTGACATGACGTAATGTTTCTCAATAAATAATAGTCTTTTGTACTTATACCTACAAAAAGTTCGGGAACCGGGTTTTCTGGAAAATTTGTTGAACTTGATATACTCGTACCTCAGTTTTCATCTTGAACTCTTCGCTTATCCACTGTATTTCTGTATGTACAATTTACCAGATAATTTTCTGGTGCTTTTAAAGTAATGGGAGTTTTCAATTTTTGACGAATTTCAAGAATAAATAATCGAATATCTTGAGATTTTTTTCCAGACGAAAATAAATTGATATGTGGTATTAGACAGCGTGCGTAATATATTTACAAATATAAAATAAAATTGATGAGAAAAAAGAAACATTACTTATCAAATGGTGGTTTTCCGCGTTGAAAATTTTACAGAAATGTCGAAACGATTATAAAATGTTTTGTACAAATAACTGACATCTCGTTCTTCTACATAGCTCACAGAATAATGTTCACTTTAACAATATCATTGTATTGAAATGGGCAAAAGAGAATAATTTGAGCGTTAAGGCGTTCGTCAATGTTTTTCATTAAAAACGTTTTTTGTTTTTTTATTTTTATTTATTATTTTTTTTCACTTCATCTACCTTTTGCGAAGTTTCAAAATGACAATAGCAATCGTTATTGTGTTCTAGTGCATGCGAAAAAAATACACTATAGATGACTTTTTATTAGTTACACCCAAGTTTTAAACACGTCATTGTAACATGTACGAGTATCATATTATGTATGTAGATGTAGTACATGCATAATTGCATACACACAATTATATCTTTTTTTTTGAATCACACGTACTATGAATCTTCTCCAATCGAAAAAACGTTATGGAAATATAATTAATCTTTTTTTCTATTCAGACATTCCTATGATGATACTGATATAGTTTTAATCGGTTTCGAGTAATTAATGATTTCATAAACTGCGTGTATAAGTTTGGTGAAAAAAAAAAGAATGATAAGGGAGTTATTAATTGTTCCTCATCATCGTTTAATTAATTATTCTTAAAGACGTCCTTAATAAATTTCTTAAATTTGAAAGGAAAAAAAAATAAGCGTGATAAATTATGCTTGTGGTTAAAAATTAAGAGTTTTTTTGGAAACGTATCACACAAATGACTTTCTTACGTACATTGTAATTTTTAATCGGCTCATTCAGTTGATGGATGCATGTCGTGTGATTACTTAATTATTAGTACGTCATTGCATATCCGGTATCTGTTTAGTATCTACGTACTATATCTTCTATTAATGCGTAATCAACTCGCGATTGTACTATGAGTAGTGTTAAAATTGTTGCGCTGTAATTTATGCAGCCTCACTTGACATTTATTATCTAGCTAAACCAACATGCGGTGAGAGAACTTTTTCGAATTGAATGATGAATGTAAAATCAAATGAAATAAGATGATTTTTCATTCGGTAAATGTTTCAGGAATTAGGAGGACAGTAGGCAAAACATTTTACGAGATTGCATATTTTTTGAAAACGTAATTATTCTTGTTTTTTTCCCCCTTTTTGACAACGTGAAAAACCAGATAGCTGTATGTAAGAAGAAGCCCAATATGTAGCACTTAATTATATCTCTGCTTCATTTTCATCATAAAAACAAGACAGAATGGAAATGAGAGAATTAAAATATTCTCGTTGGGTAAGGTACGAGTATCTAGTATTGAATAAAGTGACCTTGAAAACGACATCACGCTGAATTGATCTCCGAAAAAATTTAATGACTGAGCTGTGTAAAGCGAATAAAATCGTCGACTAACCATCGTGCAATGTCAGGGACTTTTAAAATAATTTCTACACTATGATAATATTTTTACGAGTTGATGAAATCTATACGATTACGATTAATTGAAAAATAGGTGCTTATTTTTGAAACTTTTTCGTGAAGTTTTCCACAATCGTTACTTTTCAACGGTACATACAACTTTCTTCCGTTTTTCTATCGTAGAAATTTTTCTTTAAAATTACGTGATTCCAGTATCACGGAAAAATACCTATTCTATAACCATCTACGAGCGTATAGCAAGATATGCTCAAAATTTGACGAAATTCCGTTCGCTCATTCTGGCGTGATTAAAATATGCGCATCCAACAAGAAAGGATGAACAACTTTCTCCCCCCCCCCTCCATGCACACCCTTGGCTAAAAAAGCCGAAAAAGCAACATTTTTGTAGGAAATTACACGCTCTTCAATTACAGTTATTATGATTTTTCTTTTAACTATCAAATTATCGAAGCTATGGTAAAAAAAGTAAAAAAATGCGATTTTTTTATTTTTTTCAAGTTTTTTTGAGGAATTTTACGCCGCGCGCTTCAACTCGGCTCCTTTTTGTCGTACGGAAATGAATTAAGATGCATTCGAAAGGAAATTTAATGCTCTTTAATTTTGATAATAACTATTTTGGCCAAAAAAACGATAGTTGAGCCGTTATTTTAAAAAAACCTCACTTGGGTTCATTTAACTCACTTTAGGTACCCCTAGAGGATGAAGTGCTACTCAAATTTGGATTCCTGCTATTCCGAGAGGTACTAGGACACCTTGGAACACCTTTCTAAGGGTCGTCCATTTTTCTCCCATTTTTACCGATTTCCAGGGGGCGGTAAAAGAATTTTCAAAATAACCGATTTAGGTACCCCTGAATTTGAATAAATGGGTCAATTACACGAATATCATCAACTTCACATGAATATAGTACTTTTACCATGAAATGGAATATTTTTACACCATTACCACCAAAAACGCGTCATATCCCCGATTTCGTGATTTTTAAAGGGGGCTGGCGCCTAAACGAACACGATGGATTTGGGAAACTTGGATATTTTTTATCATTGATATTAGTAGTATCTAAAAATCAAGTCCCCACTGCCCCCCTCGAAAAAATTTTTCCACATTTTTGACCCC
>QBDW01005649.1:0-14606 GCA_003261595.1 Maconellicoccus hirsutus | reverse complement strand
AAATGCTAAACAGATGAAAAAATCGGAAAATACAATTTTATTTATATTTTTTAATTTTTTGAAGAGTTTAAAGTGATTTTCTGAAAAAGTACAATAACATCATGTGGTTCTATCTTGGGTTTATATTCAATCCAAAATTAGATCATTAAATTCTTAATTAACGTTTTTTCAGCCTCTAAGTAATTATTATATGATGATTTTTGTTCGCTGAATTCAAATTTCACCATTAAAATCTGTTTAAGTGCGGCTGAAAGTTCACAAAGTTCAAAAAAGCCTTTTTTGAACAACCTGCTTTTTCTTCCTATCTTACTTTGACGACATTGCTCCAAAAATTGAAAAATAAAATTACACTTGGAATAACGAGATTTCAAATGTTATTTTCTGAAAGTATCATCTAATTGTTCTCCTTTATCAACTTTGGATAATTAATTTTATTGCATATTATCACCAAAAAAATGTAATTATAAATTTTTACTTTGTTCAATAAGTTTCCAAGTTCAGGGTTGCTTTTCATTCGACGAGAAATTTACTGTAAGATTATAAAACAGAGATCTATTTCCGTGATTGCGGTTTGTTTACATAGGGTGGCAAGTTGACGCAGTGGGCAGATGACGCTATCATTTTTGCGAGTGGGAAGTTGACGCGGTTTGGGTGGCCTGTTGTCGCGGTGGCCTGATGCCGAGGTGGGCTGTTGACACGGACCCGTCCAGCTAAACCAGGAGATTTTATAGAATTCATCGCAGATATGGATTTGTTGGTTGCTGTCAGTGCATGTCCTCATGGTAAATGATAATTTTTTTAATGTTTTCAATTCTAAAAAAAATCGGATGAATTCATAGTAAATTAATTTTATTGCATTCTAGGCGACGTTTCTACAGTAGTAGGAGAAGAAGTACCAGATTCCAAGTGTTTTCCTTTAAAAGTTGAAGTTTTTTCGAAACACACGAGTTGACTGACATACGATCATTTTCTCGAAAAAAGTGGTTTTTTTGGAATAAATTTTCTTTTATCTTCAATAATCTAAGAAAATAATCAGAATGTAAAATATTTCGCAATTTTAATTCAAATTGATCAAAATCATATTAAAGTTACTTCATGAGATTCTTTCATTTCGCGTAAGTTACTTGTTGAGGCACTATTCACCACATTAGTTTTTTGAGCAGAAGGAAGTACTTCTTCAGAAATTTTGCACCGTTTTACGGAATTTTCAGTAAAATTTTGATTCATAGTAGAAACTTTATTATGTTGAGATGTATCCGCTATTCTTGACGCGCAAAAATGTCTCAACTTGTTTAATGTTTCGGATTTTGTAAAATCATTAGAAATCACTGAATCGTCAAAATAATTGGAAATTTCAACATCACAATGTTTCCTAACCGGAAAATCATTGTAGCTATTTTTATGATATAAAGTTTCAATTGTACGGCTCAGTTCGCTTTTTCTTATATTGAATTTTAAATTTTTAACTTCTTGTATTAAATTTTTCAGAATTTCTTTCTTATTCTCTAGAAGTTTTTGATGACTGGAAAATAAAATGTTAGTATTTTGCGCTTTTTCCCCTAAAAATTATAAGGTAAACCATGACTAACTGCAGAACTTCTTGTTTTCGCAGACTACTATTTATGTGAAAATTGTTGTGAACCGATTCTTTCTCTAAAATACTTGAATGCAATACTTGCAGTTCTTTTTCACAATTTTGAATCTGCTGTTTTAGATTATCAACATCTGAAAAAAAATATGCAGGTATCTCCATAACATATGTTTTATATACAAAATCATGAAACGAAAATACTCTAACCTTCGGCATGTTTACGACTTATTGATGGTTTAGGTTCACGAATTTTTTTCTCCAGATTATACACACGGTCACAAAACGTTGATCTTGCTTGAAGAATATTTTGACGCTCTTCCACCTTCAGCATTATTCCGGAAAATAAAACTTATTTATAACGAAGCTAAAGCATCATAGAGATGGCACAAGAGACCGTAAAACATATTACCCACCAATAATTGTTCTTGGTCCATTAAATTTTGTTTTTTATCGCTGAGAATTGCTTCTAAATTCATTAAACGTTTATCCAGTGAATGATTGCTTACTTCTAACGATGAAATCGTGGACTTCTTCTGCAGTATTACAATTTTACTGGAACTGTTTTGCTCATTAGTTACACGTAAGTCTTGAATGGTCGACAAAGTATCGTCATATACTGCGAAATATTATTCAAGAAAAATCGAAAAATTAAAATTACTCAATTTTGTTCATATTATAAATACATGTAGTTTTTACATCAGGAATATGAAAACATACCATTTTTTCACATAGCTTACCTTCTTTGGACAACTTTTTTAAAGCCAGAGCACGATTTTGAATTTCTCGTATTTTATTTAACGAATTCATGCCACTTTCCATGTTTAAATTATAATTCAATTAAATATCACTCGAATAAAGAAAACAACATTCATCTCGAAAATTTCAGATCCTTTTCTTGATAACAATATAGAAAATATTAATAATTATAATCACAAGAATTTAGTTATTATAAATTTAAAAAAAACTGAGAGTAACAGGAAAATTCTTAGAAATTCAAATTTAAACAATAACTCAAAAAATTGAAAAAATCAAACAAAATGAAAAAATTGAAAAAAAAAATAATTTTTTAGTTATTTTGGAACCAAAATGTCGGGAGAACACTGATTACCAGTTGAGACTGAAATAATATTCCAACTTAAAGTCAAGGTAACACTGATATTTTCGAAATTCGAAGTTTCCGTTTACAAATTCTCAAAAAATTATTTCTAATTTGAGTTCTCCGGCTCCTCTCGTTTCCGTCGTTTTCGTATTTCTTGAAAAATTTTAAATTTGAGAGAAATTGTTGCGATTCAGAAATTTATAACCAATTATCAAATAAATGTCATTTTCGTGAGTTGTAATAAGTTTTTAGTGAATTATTATTATCGTAATTGCATTTGTCATTTATTGATTAAGTACCTTTATCAATTTCTGTTCTATTTCTTTGCGACTATTGTGTCTTTTGAAATATTTTCTATGTTCATGTTCTTTTACTTCGAGATTTAATAATTTTTTAAGTTGTTATAAGAATGATACCACTTGACCGCTTTCTATGATTGATTTTTCTGTATAGAATTAATTTTTTAACATTTTATTTTCACCATTTTCTGATTACATTTTGTTTCCATTTCATTTGAACTATTGAAAATTCATTAAATTTCGTCGACTTTATGATTAATTAAGTAATGCACATTAGAAACATGTCGGGCGAATCTCGATCAGAATTTCAGTTAAAGACTCCTCCTAACGATGCTATTTCTTCAGTGAAATTCTCTCCATTATCAAGTCAATTTTTACTGGTTTCCTCATGGGATAAATCTGTACGATTATACGATGTCCAAAATAACTCGCTGAGATCAATGTACACTCATGAACGACCAGTTTTGGACGTTTGCTTTCAAGTAAATGTCATTTATTATGGTTTATTTTTTTTAATTTCTTGCTTACTAAGTAATGAAACGTTCTTAGGATGCTGCTCATTCGTTTAGTGGCGGATTAGATAATACTTTGAAGATGTGTGATTTAAATACCAACGCAGGTTCGTTTCTATTGATAATATTTTGAATTGTCATCAAAATTAAGTGTAATCTTCTTACAGAAAGTTTTATTGGTAGTCATGAAAATGCTATTAGAACGATTGAATATTATCCCGAAACTAACTCCATTATCACTGGTAGTTGGGATTCAACTGTGAAATTATGGGATCCAAGGGCCGCTAGATGCGTCGGTTCTTATCCTCAACCTGATAAAGTACGTTTGATTGTTGTGAATATTCGTTTCATTGAAAAAAAAATAGTAATGC
Organism: Maconellicoccus hirsutus; assembly: GCA_003261595.1. NCBI lineage: Eukaryota > Metazoa > Arthropoda > Insecta > Hemiptera > Pseudococcidae > Maconellicoccus > Maconellicoccus hirsutus. The sequence continues at coordinate 10,734 of QBDW01005649.1, read as the reverse complement.
AAAGCTCTTTTTTAGGTATTCACAATGAGCCTTTGTGGCGAGCGATTAGTTGTTGGCACCGCCGGTCGTAGAGTTTATATTTGGGATTTGAGAAATATGGGATATGTTCAAAAACGCGAATCTAGTTTAAAATTTCAAACTCGTTGCATTCGTTGTTTTCCTAATAAACAAGTAAGTCGATGAACGTGGTTACGCAAGGAAGAAGAATCAATTTTCGTTTTATTTGCAGGGCTATGTGCTAAGCAGTATAGAAGGACGTGTTGCCGTAGAATACTTGGACACCGATCCTGAAATTCAGAAGAAAAAATACGCTTTTAAATGTCATCGTATTAAAGAAAATAATATCGAATATATATATCCAGTTAATGCTGTCAGGTTTGTGATATTACATTACACAATGTATCTGTAAATTTAAACCACTTAGTTTTCTTCTTCAGTTTCCATCAAGGTTATAACACATTTGCTACCGGCGGTGCCGACGGATACGTAAACATATGGGATGGTTTCAATAAAAAACGATTGTGCCAGTTTCATCGTTATAGTAATTCTATTGCTTCCTTGTGTTTCAGTAATGATGGTAATGAACTTCATTCAATGAATATTAGGTTTTTTATTTGTAGTTTGTACTTGAAAATTATTTGTTATTGTAGGTGGAGTATTAGCAATTGCGTGTTCATATATGTACGAATTAGAAACTCATCCTGATCCGATTCCAGAAGACAGCATTTATATTAGATATGTAACTGACCAAGAAACTAAACCTAAGTGATTGTTTCGACGTATATCGCTGCATTGTCAAAGCTGTAGATATGGATCGTGTAATTAATAAAAGATGTAATTGATTTTTTTTAGCTATTTTTTTGATAATTTTTACTGATGAATTTTTTATTTATTGAACTCGAATTAAAATATGAAATTAAATCAAAATTAGTATTATTTAATTAAGTTTGATTGAAAAGAAAAGTAATAAATAGTATTGTATAAGATTTCGAACATAGGTTTACGGTTTACCGCAAAGGTATCGAATTGATTTCAAATATCGAGGCTCTCCTACGACTTCACTCTGAAATCAATAAGTGACGTGAAAATAAAGACTATATTTTGATTGAGGAGTATGAATAAAATTTACCTTCAAACGATTAGTAAAGGTTTTTCCATGACGGCTTTTAAAACTGTTCAATATACACAGTAAGTCTCTTTCACATCTGGTGACAATAATACGATTTACTTTGTCTATATCTTTACCGAAACCCTTGACCGCATCATTCAATTCATCAGCGTAATACTTGCAGGTATTTTCGTTATACCTTACTGTAAAAAATCAAAAAGTTGATTGTATTTCTCACATGCGATTTTATATGCGCTTCCAAAAACAAGAACAGCGCAGAGAATTTTCAGAAGATTTTCATAATTTAGCATACCTTTACCTACCTATAACATTATAAACTCGTTTTTCATCACCTTCAAATACTTCATCTACTGCATCACTGATGCCATGATCATCCTTGCGATACTTTTCAAATATTAATTTCAGGTCGGGTTCGCAATATTTTTTCAAATATCCCTTTAATTTATTTTTGAAATTTTCTTTGTCTGTAGAACAAATGAAGTTTTGAAATGGTTTGCATAAGTATGTTTAAATTTTACAAATATTTTGTAGAAATACAATACCCTTTTTTGTGTCAATATCCTGCAGAGCTTTGGCTTCCTTGATGGCATCTTCTTTCGATATTTTCATTTCTTGACAACGTTGTGGCTGTAAAGATAAAAAGAAATGAAAATAGTAATTGTGCTATGCTGGCATAAAAAGTGATGGAGAATATTTGTAGCAGAAAAAAATATCGAAAATGTTAAATTTATCACAAACCCAACAATATTTTTGCATAGCGTCTTGATACGGACAATCATCTTTGTTGAATGTCATCAAATCGAACTCAACTTTGGTTTTATATTCTACAAAATAAATTAAATATGAATTTTTCATTTGCTTCTTCTAAATAGTACCTATTTAAATGCATTGGAAAACCTACTTACTAGCTTCATAACAATTCTGAATAAGTTTTTTCATTTCGTTGTCATTTGCGCAAAGAATTTCTTCGATTGCTCCTACCTCTTTCCACTCACGAGTGATAGTTTTACGTACAACATCTGCTAGGATTTCTTCAAATGGGGTAAACATAATACGGTACAAATCGCTTAGACTTCCCATAGAGTTGTTCCAAAGACCAACTAATAAGTAAGCTTTCCTTACAGATGTGCCATTTCGTCGACTGCTTCTCTAATAATAAAATGATTCATAAAAATTATTCCATTTGATCTGTTTTAAATTTCAAGTCTTTTATCTTGGAAATATTTTTACCACTTTGTACATATTCTCATCATAATATACTTGTATTTCTTTTCGTTGTTTATACGTTCTGTGAAATATAATACCAGCTACTTTATCTCGATTTGTTTGCCTTGTCAACAGATTTTTGCTTAACGTGTCTGCATCGCTTTTGTAGTCAAATTGTTCGGCATCTTTTAAAGTTGGATCCTTGATTAACTCGCCCTAAAAAGAAATAATAAAATTAAAATATTTCATGAAATTCTACGATTTGTGCATATGTTCATGATAAAGTATGAATCATTTACTCGTACCTTTATGGCTAAGCATTGCACCGAAAAAACCATCAAAAAGATTAAAAACATGTTGGTAGTTAATTCCTAGTAATTTGAACATAACTAATTTTTTTCTATTTTTTTAGTGAATTTATAATGAAATGGTGTTTTGGTATTTTGAATAGTTGGGTCAACATCACCATCCTGAACAAATTTGTTTTGAAATATCGTTGAATTAATGAGAAATGAGTTTTGCAGAACAATTGTATAACATAAATTAGATCTGTAATGTCCGCATCATAGGTAACTACAGCGTGTACATTAATTATTATGTTTGGAAATTGATTAATATTTCAATCGTTTTTCAATATTAGTTTTTCGTTCCGTTTTTTCCCAAAAACATACTGAAAACTTTAAAACATGGAGTAGCCTTAATCTCGAAAAAATAAATTTTCTGGCCTACAGATACGTAAGCCTAGGTCTGCGTAATTTCACTTACACATGACGCAGATCGGAACATACGTAGGCAGGAATCTGAACAATTTTGAAGTTCATCGAAATGAGAACAAGCGATGAAATGATGATTATTCACAACTTGACGATTAAGTCAATAAAATAAATTAATGAAATGTCATAATTAATTGTTTGTTATTATACCCTCTAGTCATTCGATATGACCTTTAAATGAAAAACGTTAAGCAAATGTTTTTATTTGAAAAATTAATTTCCTTCAAAATAAAATACCTACGCGATAAAAAAAATTAATTGTCCCAAACACAAAAAACTTCAAATTTTCGAAAACCTGAATTTGATTTGCCGTAATCCACGTTATTACGATTATCTGATTAAGAGAAAATCATATGCAATGATCCAATTGAAAAATCAATTTCAATTTTACAACAGTATAATTTGAAATTTTAAAATTTATTTAAAAATGCATAAATACAAAAACACACTTAAAATTATAAACACAAATTCAAGTCAACATGACAGAAATAACAAGGAATAGTTACAAGCATTATTAAATGGAAAGAAAAAAGATACATCTCACGTAAGAAATATAAAAATAGAGATCTATGAAGTTGCTTCTACTTCAAAATTTTATTCATTATCTGACTATTGCGATTCTAGACAAGAAAATAAAATATGTTTAAAAGACTGAAGAGTCAATCAAGACGAGGAATGAACTTATGAATATTCACAGTCATCGACATTTGTCATAATTCGATACTTGGACGATATTGTAAACGCAAAGGAGGATTTTGGAATCGCCAACGGGTAACATACACGAATTTCAAGGTGTGATCTTTCCCCAACAATTCGTTATTGCACAAAATATCCACCTAAAGATAAAAAAAATCAATGAATAGTTTTGAAATAGAGAAAATCTTATATACTACACAATAACAGCGGATATTACTTACATCTCTATATTTCTCCATTCCATCACAAACATATTTGGCGATAAATTTTTTAATTTGTGTAACTGTTGCTTGAGAAGAAACTCGAATATATTTTCTTTTCAATGATTTTAAATGATCAGTTGCAATAGATTCAAGACTAATGTTTACCTGTTGACAAAATTTGCGTTGTTTGACGAAGTTTCTTAATAATGATTAAATAAATAAAACGAAAATCTCACTTGTTCATCAAATCTGTGATAATCAGATTCCGCTCCTTTTTCTTTGGTTTCTTCTTCTTTTATTTTCGCAGTTTCTAAGGGTACTTCTTTAGGATAAGGTAATCCTCGAAGACGATAAAATTCTCGTTCTCGATTAATTTCATCTATAGAGAGGTGTAATCAATATAAAGATTTTCAATAGATTTCGGCTCATATTTTTGGTTCCTTACTTTCTTCCAAGCCAGGTACTAATTTGAAAACCATATCTTGCATTGTTCTGTCAAAATTTATGTAATTAAGGGGATGACTTTGGTGAATCACAAGTTGACATGTGGGACAAGTATTCTCTTCTTCTAAATGTTTCACGACACAGCTTTTACAAACTGTAATAAAACCATATCACTGTGGTGAAAAATACGTCAAAATAATTTTCAAGTTTGGAAAACGAGAACTCACAAGTATGCAAACATTCTGTGACAGTCGTCGCATCGATAAGATATCCTCTACAAATTGTGCAAGTAATATGGGGATTTAAGGTTTTTATTTTAATAATTCGCTCCCCCATCATTGATTCCGTACTGCAAAAAAAAGTAAATGAAATGAATAAATTGAAAAAAAGCAGTAAACGATGATAAGACATACAATAAAACAACAGTTAAAATATGTATTCAGAAACTTTGGGAGATAATTAAAAGCATTCAGAAGAATTTATTAATTAAAATTCACAAATGATTTACAAAATTTACAATTATCATCAGAAATAAAGGCTTTTGAACCTTACCTCAATTTCATTAAATTTGGTAATCAACACGTCATCAAAGTTCGAAACAATGAAGTTTGAATGAATTGTTACCTTATCCACTGAAAACGACAATAGAAAGAGAGAATACCACTATTAAATAGAAAAATCAACAGCTTATAAAAGCTACATATTAAATTGTCAAATTCATTCACAAATCTCGGAGAAATAATCGAGATCAAAGATCAACTATCAACTAAAAATTAAAAAAAATTGTAAACAAAATTAATTTTTTTGTTTTTTATTTTCGCTCGAAAACATAGCAGACAGCATGATTATAAATAAGTAGGCATTGTCTTATAGGTAGGTAATCATAAGTCGACAATTTTACTTCTATATAATAATTGTTTTTATTTTTCACAAATATAATTATTTTATGTTATTTTAATTGTTTTCTTTCACAATCACACTTGAAGTTCCGTAATAATGAATTAATATTTAATAACAACCAATGTTTTCGTTCTCAGTTTGTTCGTTCCCAAAGAACTTGGATCGTTCTCATTCTTCGTTCTTTAATTCTTTATTATTTCATTTTTTTTCGAAAAATTGATATGAAATCATCACCAACTCACGAAAGGTAGCATGCAAAGGATTCCTAGAGCGCAATATTCATACCTCAACTTACTACTGTTTAAAATTCTCGTAATGGCTGGCTTTCTTTGCCTTTTTTCAAAAAATGAAATTCTCAAGTTCAAAGTTTGACCAAAGTTGATGAATGATTCCTATAAAAAATTTTACAGAAAATTCAATGCATTAAAACACAGGTTCCTATCTCAAAACCTGACCGAGATATGAGATTTTAAAATTTAGATTTACTATTTTCAATTGAGAAATTGAAAGAAATTTAAGAACGAAGAACGTTGAGAAAAGCATTGTCGTTTTTAGTTCTTCAAAAAATCATTTTTGAAGTTATCGTTCGTTTTCAGTTTTTCATTCTTCTGCGTTTCAAGTTCTCATTCTTGTTCGTTACAAACAATTTTTTTTTAAGTTTTCGTTTTTCGTTAAAAAAAAATATTGGTTATTTGCGTTTTTCGTTCTCGTTTTTGTTCGTTCTTCCATCACTGGTTCGGAATAAACGAGATTCAAAAATGAAAAGAAAAGGTACATCAATAAAAATAATATAATAATTATATACAATACAGTCAACAGCCATAAAAAATATTATCGATTATTTTTCTTATTTCGTTTAATATTTTTCAAAACTTCGGAAGCAGGTAATTCTGTAGGTTCCAGACGATGTGACGGCAATTGATACCGTTTTACTTTCCTCTTCTTTTTCCTGAAAAAATATAAAAATTAACAATATAGTACAATTTTATAAACATAATTAAAGTAATCAAAACAATGAAACACGTACTTGAATTGTGGTTTCACAACTTCTATCAAACTTCGTTTTTGCATGTTGAGGAATTTATCTTTCAATATATTTCCCGCAGGAAGTATCTCTCTCAAACTTCCGGTTAATTCATTAACATCAGCGAAACTTGTTTCATCTCCGGCGAACTTATTTTTTCCAACTCTTCTAGCTTTACCAAGTTTTTCAGCTGCTTTCTTGAGTCTTTTCAATTCATTTTTCGTTTGTTTCTTTTCATTTGAAAGTATTTCACCCATGATATCTCTTATTCTATAATGAAAGTAAAAAATAAAAAATGTATATTAAACTGAAAATTATTACACAAATAGACAAAAACCATGTCATACTTCGAAATATCTTTCATCTTCTTTTTTTGCTCTTTCGCTTCTTGTCTCTTCAATTCTTCTTGTTTCAATTTCAGTTGTTTTTTCCGTTGCTTAATAGTTTTCTTTTTGTCTCTAGTTACAGGTGGATTAATTGCTTTGTATTCTCCATCACTTACATCGCTGTTGTCTTGAATTTCTTTTCCGGCGTTACTGCCGGTTGGTAATCCTTCAGACATTTCTTCCAACCAATTTTTCTATAAAAATGAAAAATTTCAAGCATGTAAAATAGGAAAAATACACACAATCGATATGAAATTATTACTTCATTTTGTTCCTCTGTAATTTGTTTAAATTGATGTTGAGTCACTCTATTCAAATGTGCTTCTTTCTTTTGAAGGTCTATTTCCTTTTCGGCTACTTCATTCACTAATTTCATGTGATCTGGGTAAGACGGATTGTACGATATACCAGGGTGAGGTAGTTCAAATGAAGAAACGTCGGTGGAGACCTTTTCAGGTCGGTAACTGGACGCCTTTTTGAAACAACTATAATTTCTAATGGTATGTAAAACGGTGGCATCGCTCATCCAATTTTTCAGTTTAGATAATTTAGATTCATCTGTTTGAACGACACCAAATCATGAGTTTCACAAGTAAAAATTAATATTAAATCATTCAACGCTGAATTAATACCTGGAGTTTCTTCCCAAATATCATTGCTTTTGGAAACTTGGCGTTTAGGTTTCTGCTTCAACTGACCGATTCGTTTTTGCAGATATGTATTCAATTCTTTCAATTCTTTTTTCTTTAGAATTCCGTTTTTCCTGCGTGTTTCAATATTCTTCTTCAATATAGGGTGTTGACGTTCTTCTTTAGAACGTACCCTATTCCTATAAGGGAAATAACACATTAAGCATTGATAATTCATTTTCCTTCGCTCAAGTAGAAATAATTTATGAGTACGAACCTTTTAATAAATGGATCCGGTACCGCTGATGTGTTTTCCAAAGCACTGAAACATTTGAGAGGTAAATTCCGAGCTTTCTCCTTTTTAGATTTGAACTGAGATTCGGTGACCGCTGCAGGTTTCTTGTCGATTTGAAACAGCTCATCATCCCCACGTTTCTCAAAAGGAACTCTGTGTCATTATATCATTATTAACAACAATGTATATTCTATAGAGTGATTCAAAAGTAAATCTCACCCAAGACGTTGGTCAAGTCTTTTATCGTCCAAAAATGCTTCGACATCGGAAACATCAACGTGCTTTCTCCACGATTTTTTAAGTTTCTTGGAAACTCTTTTCTTTGCTTTCATTTCGATAGTTTAAGAAATGAAATATAACAAATTACCGATTAATAATTAAATTGCTTAACGTCTTCTATAATTTCGTTTGCAACTTTTTCAAAGCGGTGCTTTCAATTTTTTTTTTTTTTTGGTGTTTCAGTCGTTTCAGATCGGTGATAATACAAGAACACGTGGTTCAAGTGACGTCACTGCGCCGTGTCGAAATTTAAAAAATAAAAAAGGTACGAAGTACCTGCTACCTGCGGAATAATTATACGCTTCCGGATTTAACTCGTTTCGTTGCGTTCAAATTTCAGATTTGCAGAGTATTTACAATTTGAGAGTATTGTAGTATCATTCAAGTTATATGTAATGTACTCAGGTTAGGCCGCTGTTATTCATAAAATAGTACTTCTGTGGCCAAAGCAAGGACAAGTGATAATTCATTTTGTCTCAAAAAATTGTTCGAATTTCTTTTGCAAGTATATTGGACTGTAAAATTGTCAAAAACGCTTGACAAAAAAACATATCAGATATGATACTTCCATGTATTCTGTAAATCCGTAGCTCTTTTTCCTCTAAAATACGTAGCTACGTACAACTCGTTTCGTAAGACCATTTTCTGTAGAAAAATCGGAAAAATGGTTTTTATATTCACTCATTTCAAGGATTAAAAAGTTATTAGTATAAATTGATTTAACATGTTTTTTTTTTCATGAATTGAATAAAATTCAAAATAGGTACATATTATATTGCACCATTTTGTGTTGTTCTTTTAAAAACAGGATTCGTAATTCCTGAAATTTTTCAATTTCCTAAACATCTTCCATTAGTCATATAAAAACCACGTTTGAAAAAAAACAAAACATAAAAATAAATGAAATGAACATTAAAAATGAATAATGTATAATACAAAAATGATGAAAAATTTCACATCATCGGATAAAACAACTATATTTCTAAAATCCAAAAAGATACTTCATGACAAGATTATCACAAAAGCGTAATATAATTAAATGCAAAGTGTTCATACAAAAACAAAAAAGGTGATGGAAAATATGAAATATTTCATTTCATGTGATAACTCTACTCATAATTTTGATATCACCTAATAACGCGCGTACAAACAAGAAAGTGGCGTTTTTTTTTTCTTCGAATAGTAGACTAGGAGAAAGCAAAATACAGATTTAAATTAAGGTTAACAAAAATTATAATGATAGGAAAATTAACAACGCTTAATTACAAAATGGGTGCTTACAAAATACGCGAAATTTCACAGCAAAATAATGGATTCCGGAAACACAAACATCCTTTACGTGCACACATGAGTACTTCCAACATAATTTGAATACTACACGGAATAACGTTATACGATACATCGTTTTCAAGGAAAGAACAAAATACTCGGGTGCAAAAATAATCAACATGTCAACTATTTGACGTATCTCAGCCATTATAATTCGAATAAACCATTTGGTATGAAGACTAGAGTATATGAATCTTGACCATGGCATTTCGGCTGATTTTTTTTACACAAAGTCACAACCTTGCTAACGATGAGTACAGTGAAACATATTTTCAGCACAATTTCCAATAATTAAAAAAATTCTACAATAAAAATATAAATTAAATACAACAAACGTACAAACGACTAATAATTTCATTTGATATCAAAATACGATGTATATAAGAATATACGATAAAATTTAATTCCAACAATGATAAAAATTTTCAGTACTTCGAAGAAAAAAAAATTGGAAAAATTAAGAAAACAACAATATACATACAAGTACATATCTATACACTCTACAATATTTAAGTATTTTAAAATCACGAGCTAGCCTTCGAATGTGATAAGTATAAAATTTTCAAAACGAAAAAGAAAAGTTAAAATAATATTTCATTTTGAGGAACTGCGACTGAATTTCAGGAATTATTAATGCTGAAAAGACATTACTTTTAATCGACCGAGTTCACCGGGTCGAGTTCATTTTTCTCGTTTTCTTTCGATTTGTGATTGTTGCACAATGATGTTTTACCAGAATCGTCACTTTCACTGCTACTCGATGAACTGCGAATGTCTCCTTCGAGCTAAAATCATTATTAAAAATTAACCACACGAAAATTATAAAAATTCACATCATCGATTCGTAACCATGTTGTACGTTTTACCTCGCCTTTAGTCCATGTACGATACGCAAGTTGTAAAATTAATTTTGTCCAGAAAATATGCAATATCAGTAACAATATGAGTAACCCGTTGAAGATGTAATAAGCCGGGAACATCATTTTCGCTACATACGGCGCTTCCAAAGTTGTACTATGAATCAAAATTAAAAATTAATGTCATTTGAAGGCGGATCCTTTTATATACCAAATGAATATTCACCTTCTTAAAATCCATAAAGGAAATACAATTATTCTTGAAGTAATCCATACTCCCAAAAATATGACAAATAATACCGTGCAAAGAGCATCATATTTTGCATATTTCACAGCTTTGGTGGCCTAAGAAAAATAAAACTTGTGATTAAATTACGAATTTATTAACGAAACACGCTGATAATGATAAAGGGAAAAAATCAAAACCAAAAAAATTCAACATTTTAATTTCCTCTTCACGCGAAATCACTTTCTTTTCGAATATTCCTTTCTTTCTCCTGTTTTAAATATTTTTCGAAGAATGTATTTCCCATCTAAAAATATTATGATCAATGCGATAAACGTAATATAAAAGAGAAAAAAAA
>QBDW01005646.1:0-57117 GCA_003261595.1 Maconellicoccus hirsutus | reverse complement strand
TACACTGCAGACCAATCTGTATATTTTGGTGATATTACCCATACTATTTGCGCCAAAAAAAATTTTTGGATTTGGGGCTCCCATGGTCTGAGGTGTCCAAAAAACCAAAATACACACATTGACTATTTCCAACCCGGACCCGGGTTGGAAATCGTCGAAACGGGTTGGAAATAGTATTACGTATAACTCCAGCGGTCTGCAAAATACCACTCAATTAACCTATATATATATATATATATATCAACTATGATCGTGCACTCCGTTTATCAAAGCGGTCGTTGTCAAAAGCAAGCGGTATGTCAACTTCAATCATATCGAAGACACCTTCCTTTATCCATGTTACCGAGGCTCGTACTTTCGTCGACGAACTCGATCGAGAGTTTGAAGAGTATAACTCTCATATGTACCCGAATTCTTTTCAAAAAATGTCATGTAAACGAGCACTGCAAGTTTTTAGCAATACCATGGCTGCGGTCATAGAAATTTGTATTAAAACAGGCCAACTAACGAGCAAAACTGCGAGTAACACAGCGCAATTTCTTCGCGAAATGAACGAGCTGTTTGATGCTCTCAACAGCTCGCGGAGATATTCTAGCAATCCGAAAAAGTGTGCTTTAGCGGACGAGTGTCCTCGAATAAAACGTGTTCTTCTACAAGCTAAAAGAACTCATCTAAACTTTTCAAAATTTCGCGGCGAAATAAATTGAAAAAAGTGCCTTCATTCACTGGAATGATATGGTCTATAAACGCAATTTTGGCAATTTTTGAAGAACAGAAAAAAATCGGGTACCAATACTTGTGTACTAATCGAGTCAACCAAGATCCACTCGAGAACCTATTTTCAGCCTTCAGACAGCGAGGGGGATCAAATCGAAACCCAACCGCTAAAACCCTGAGGACGTCATTTCGAACCAATTTCGTACTATCAATGATGAAGTCTGAGGAAGCGAATTGCCAAGAAGATGACGATGATTATCTTCTTGAGAACTTCTCAGAAAGCATTCCTACCAAGGTGAATAAGAGAATACCTTTCTATAAAAGTTTTCGCGACGACTTTTCTCAAATTGTATTATGTTTTTACAAGTTGAAACTCCACAAATACCACCAAAAATTAATAAAAAAAAAAAGTCAACCTGTCACGACCTCTTCCAATACTCCGAGTTTAGAGCTGAATTCAAACGCATATTTCGCTGGGCACCTTGCCAAAAAAACTTTAGACTCGAAGATCGAATGCACCTCATGTGCCGAAATTTTATTACGACCAAACTTATCACCCTCGAAATTATCTTTGGTAAAGGAAAAAAATTATGAATCATATAAAAACCCTGGAAAAATGAATCTCAAAATATCATCAGAGGCGCTATTACAATATATAATCGAAGCGCAAAAGGTGATATGGAAAATAGTAAATGAGCGTCCTCAGGCCAAAAACCTGAGGAACATAATCATCAAAGAAATAGACCAAAAAGTCGATTGCATATCCTTATGCAACGATCACCACGTTCTGCTATTAAATTCATTGGTGATCACAAAGTTGTTACGACATTTTAACAGCATAACAAGAAATTTCAAAGATACGCAGAAAAAAGAAGCAAAACTGCGTATCTTAGCGGGAAAATAAAGATAAAAAGCCGAATTTGAATTTTAAAAATACTTCAAAATTGAAATAATTACTTTTGATTATCTTCCCACAGTTTTCGAATATTTTTAATGAACCTACTTACTCGTTGATCGAAAATGAGAAATTTCCATCGTGTACACACTCGTAGATATGCTCGTAAAATTCAGGTAAATTTTATTCGTTGCTGAAGACAGAGTAAAAATTGAAAACTATCGACAATCAAATTAATCAAATTTGTCTTTTCCTCCCACAGTTTTTGAATATCTTCACATGAACTTACTTAATCGTTGATCGAAAATGAGAAATTTCCGTCGTGTACATACTCGTAGATATGCTCGTAAAATTCAGGTAAATTTTATTCGTCGCTGAAGACGAGTAAAAATTGAAAATTATCAATGATATGTTGAGGGCCGTGGAAGTGAAAAAAATCCGATACAGCCGCTCTGCTTACTCCTGTAAAAAAGCAGAAGTGGATGTGATGAAATAGACCATCAAGTTTGATTACCGGATACTCAATCCACGAAAAATTTCAACGTTCTCTACAAATGAACTTATCTTCAAATAACTCCTTCTCACCTCTGAAAAATGCTTCCATTGTGTTGACTAAGAGGGACTTTCCGAATCGTCTTGGTCGTGATAGAAAGAAGAATGAACGTGATGGGTTTTTTTCGAGCATGAGGATCAGGAATTTGCTCTTATCGACATAGATTTGCTGATTTTTCACCTTCCATTTAAAACTTGTTCGATCTAACGATGGTAACTTTTGCTCATCGGTGACTCTTACTGAATAATTCGATGTATATCTCTGATTACGATCCTTTTCTTCGGAACAAATCTGTTTGTAAAGATTACAAATAAGACGACGGAAAACAAAAATTTTAAATTAAATACTGAAAAATTTTACATTCGGTCTTTGATTACAGAATGAGTTTACATACAGTTTCTTCGAGCTATGAAGATGGTTCATCAATTTATGAGAAAGCGCTGCTATGAATCAGTCTTCCATTTTGAATGGAATTACAAGCATACATCGGATAGACTAGATGATCGGAATTGGAAATGTTGTGTCGATAGAATGTATCGCAATACGAAGCTAAAGAACGTTTCGACGTTTGAATTATGGAATTTGAAAACCGCTCAGAATGTGTGATGGAACTAGATGGTAATCGAACATGATGTAATGTACCTGTAATTGAACCAAGTTCATAATTAATATTCTTCACGTCAACTTTATACCAACTGCATTATGGAATCCACGTTTACGATATTATTCCCACGAAAATAATGATTGAAGGAGATCGTAATCACGTTGACATTACGCATCACTTCGAACCGTTTGTCAGTTACAAATAGAAATACTTTTGTACTTACATTTTATCAATACGTCTGGCCTGTTTGTGACACGTCCGCATAAAAGCGGATACATATTTATACGTCAGAATACACTACAATGAAAGACATACGAAACGTTATTGAAAAATGGCACAATATAACGTTGATTGAACGAACTTACGTTCTCTAGGAAACGGCGAGTGCAGTTAAAAACTTTAACAAGCGATGAATGGATAGTTTTACTGTTTTACTTTATATATCACTAATATGTTTGATTAATCAAATAAAGTAGTTGGAAGTATAGAAAATGAAATACATTTATATTAGCTGAAGTCGTTAATTTTATAATTTACATCTTTCTGATCTTTCTTTACCGAAAAAGCAACTTCAAGAAATGTGAATTTTATTTCTCATGGGACCCGCTCTTGAATCCCCATGACGTGATTTTTTCGACTTTCACTAGAGAACTCGCATACAGGAGTTGGTTTTGATTTCATTCCTTGTAATCTCATTGGTCGAAGTCTGTTCGATTGTTTTCTCTGACGTCACAGAAAATTATTTGCCAAATCCTTTCACGTCTGGGCCCACGAATCGTGTATCTTGTCATTGTAGTGTCCATAATTATCATATGTTATCAGCGTTCCGATTTTTTAATAACAACCGTCAAACAATCAATAATTAATTTTAATTCATTAAATCGACGATGAAAAATTCGATAATACAAAGAATTCACGTTTGAATTCATTTTAAAACGATATTGTGATGTTTTTCATCACAGGAGAATTTCAAATGATACTTTGCGTACTAATAGCACTCTCGGTATACTTCTTAAACACGTATTTCGTCTTCCGTGCTCCAGCCGTATTCAGCTTCGAAGGATTGAAGTGCCCGTTTTGTTTCGGAGAAAGCTTTTGTAATCTGGTGGATCGAGTCGAAGTAAAGTTAACTCCTCTAGATTACATACTCGATAAACTGGACAGAAAAGCGGTATTCTTGGCTAGTTATGAAAGTAGACCTATCGTTATCAAAAAGCTAGCCACCACCGAGGAACGATTTCAATTGGAAGATCGTCTGTCAAACTTGTTCGATTTGCAGTTCGACTATTACGGTTATAAATTTGAAGAAGAAGCTCGTCGGTTTTACTTCGAGAGTTTACTATTGTTGAATTCATCTTTTCATGATCCTTCGTATAAGTTGAAATGGTGTCCTACACTGACCGGCGTTACTAAACTGTTTGATCCTATTATAAAGAAGAATTTTCACGATACTATACCTCTAAATATTTGGACCTCTTTGGTCGTAAATCCAGAACCGTTAATTTTACAAGTGAGTTTTTCTATATTATTTGTTTTTTTCCTCTGAGTGTTTTAGTGTTTGGTTTCGAATTGAATAGGTATTCAAAGCCGAAGACGGATGGCCAGTACCGTTGTATTTCGGAAGCTGTGGACAAGCTTCGTTTGTGGAGTACAGCGGTAAAACGCTGTACCATTATTACGACCATCCTTGGCTGTTGAGAGTTCACATCGCCGAAGAGTTGTTAAAAATGGCACATACGTTTACTTTCAAAAACCCCGAAATCGGGGTTTATCTACGAGATTTATCTTACGACAATGTCGCTTTGAACGCTTATTTGAATGTTGTAGTTATTGATCTAGAACACGTGATTTTAGTCGATAAAGATGAAGCTCCTGGTGAGTTCTTGTTTTGAGGATATTTTATTTATCATCTCTTGCCCTTTGCTTGGTACTTATTGACGAATCGGTGGATTTTCTACGCAGGATTACCATCTACTTGGAATTTAGAACATGTCAGCCAACATTTCGAATGTCCAGATTGTATTACTTACTCTCCGATGATCATATGCGGTCATCATATCAGCGATCATAACTTTTACGCAGTATGTAAAGTAAGTCAACGATAACGACTGTGAGTATTGACGCGAGATACGCAATTAGTATTTATTATCATTCTCTTCAGGAATTCTTCTATTCGGAACCGCCCAATAACTACGGTTTATTGCATTCGTTACCAAATGACACACGTCACCAGGATGTAATCCTGTTAATAAAACATTACGCTCGACAATGCGTACAACCTTCCAATAACCAGTCTCGTTTCAGAATAGTAAACAAATTAAAAAACTTACTGTCCGCATTGAAAAGAGACGCGGATTTTGAGACGAAAATGGAAGAATTTAGACGATTACTTTGAACGAGTGGAGAAATCGTCAAAATTAAGGATTGAATTTTCATCGAAATTGATGTAATCGATGACGATAAATTGGTGTGATTTTTTAATTAATAAGCGTTTAATTTTTGTAATATGACTTGAACATTGGGTTGCGTGGTTTTGTTGTGAAATGGAAAAAGAATCAAAATTTCGTGTTCTTGAGCAACATGTTCGAGTTCGTCGTCTCGCAGCCCGCTTTTTCTACGTCAACTTGTCTGTGTTATTTTGCCATGTGTTTTTAATCTTATTATTTTTTATTTTTTATATATTCGTTTTTATTTTTCATTGTTTTAATACGTGTTAATGGTTTAGTCATTTGTATTAATGTATAATCAATTTGATGAGTCAAGACTTTGTTTACGTTGCGACAGGTTGTTAAAGAATGAGCAACGTGTACAATAATCTAATTAGTTTTGTAAAATGGAAGCATTTTAATAAGATTAGAAACCTTAAAAAGCTAGTCATATTCTTAGTTTATCGAAAAACAGTGCGATGTAATGTTTAGTAAAATTTCATACGAAAAATTTTGATTTTTTATACGTTTTTATGGTGGATTAATTCGCGAGTGATTTTCGGACGTATTTGAAAAACGTGATCATGGTAGGAACATCGTCAGTTTTGAAGAAAATTTCGCCCAATGGCAAACTGGTGTTGTATTTGAGATGCAGAGATTTTGCTTCGATTAAGGAGCCTTTGGGTTAGTGAATACCAAGATCGTTGTATTGTATTAGTTTCCTAGATGTTGGTATTTTTTGTTTTATAACTTTCCTGATGAATTATTGCTCCTTTGGGTTCTGTGGTTAGTTAACACGTAAACGTCGATACGATTGGAGTTGCAGCATCATTAAATGGATATGTGATTAAAGATGGATTTTTTTCTAATTTCAAAATATTATGAATTCTTAAACGCAAACGAAATCTTAAACCTTTCGATATCGGTTTGCAGACGGTGTAGTCGATGTAGACACTGCGTACGTGAAGAATCGCAAAGTATTCGCTCAGTTAGTGGCTCATTTCCGTTATGGTCGCGAAAAAGATGAAGTAATGGGGATAAAGTTCTACCGAGATTTCATCTTAGCTTCCACTCAAGTATTTCCTAGGATCGCAAAAGATGAAGATTTGACCGAAATTCAGGTAAACGTATGTTTGTGCGCGAAAAACGACAAAAATCGTATAACGTTATTTGCATGCTAAACAGATGGCTTTAATGGAAAAACTAGATTCACGCGATGTTTTTCCTTTCGTATTTTATTTTCCGGCCGCCGCTCCTAGTTCGGTCTCGTTGCAGTCACGCGATAGAGATGAGCATGCAAAAGCCTGCGGAGTGCATTACTACGTCAAGGTATTCGTGGCTGAAAATGAGAATGATTTGCCACATCGTAGGTTAGTTTCGAAATGTAACACGCAATTTATGTTGTAGAGTGCATTTCAGATAAATAGTCGTGTAGTTTGAATTGCTGATTTAGAACACCCTAGAGTGTTGGGATTCAAGTTGAATAAGAGATTTGCCATTAAACGTTCTGAATTATATTTGCGATGAACTTGAGGAATTTCAGTTATGTCACATCATCACGTGTAGTAACGTATCATAAATTTACTCGTGCAGGAGTTGCGCCAAACTTAATATCAGACGAATGCAGTATGTTCCGGCTGATGCCATCAAAAATCCTTCGCATACATGGGTCAAACAAAATTTTGTCATTTGTTCAGGGGATATCGAGTTGGAGGCTTCAATTGATAAACAAGTGAGTATGTAAAACATTGCGGATAAATTTACTTTATAGTCGAATTTTCATGTTGTAACGGTTATCTGTTCACGGGACGATTTGTAGCATGGTTAAGTACACACTACGTCCTAAGATTAATCAGTTTCTTTGAATTTTTAGTACTACGAAACCGGTGAAATGATACCAGTGCATGTAACAGTGCAAAACAACAGTAATAAAATCGTGCGAAAAATTTATGTCACGTTATATCAACACGTCAGCATTCAAATGCTTCAGTCCGGCCAATATAAACGTAAAATAGACGAACATTTGACCAAGTACGAAGTAACATCTCACAATTGGTACAAATTGTAATCACGAAGTCTCATAACCTATATCATTTATAGAACTGGATGCCCGATCAAACCAGGAAGCTCGGTTCAAATGGTAATGAGTGTTAAACCGACATTGAAAGGTAATCGAAGGAAAGGTGGACTTGCATTAGATGGTCATCATAAATTCGAGTTATGCGATTTGGCATCTTCTACGTTGTAAGTGTTTCCGTTAAATTGATCTAACAACGGAATAACGAATATGTAGAATCCTTGTTTTTCTCTTTGTTATAGTTTACATCATAATGGGGAAAAAGATGCGTTTGGGATAGTGGTGAATTACTTTATACGTGTGAAATTGTACATCGGACCTCTTCAAGAGATTTGCACTCAGATACCATTTGTACTGATGCCGTTAAACGTAATTAACTTCATTGAATACTTTGTAATGCGCTTAATTTTACTTATCGAACGTTACAGCACTGCGAATTATTTTTACAGCCAAACGAATGAACGGAAACGTATACGAGGAAGTGAAAGCTGTGTGATTTCCAAACGTCAGTGATATTTGCTGTTCAATTTGTTTATCGAAATCTTATTTTTTGAACAAAACTTATTCATTTCAGCACGTAATTTGCGATTAATAAAGTATAATTTACGGTTTATTTTTACCTAAATCGTTTTCAAATTGTTTATTCACTGATGTATTTCGCCCTTAAATTATTGGAGGTGTTAAGAAATCAAGTAACTATAATAAGTTATTTTCACTCATTTCCCACTATTGAATAAAATTGACAAGAAGAATTGTATGCAAAGAAAAGAAAATTTAAAATTAATTACGAAAAGAAATTTTCCGTCCAACGTTGAGAAGAAGGGAAATAAATTACATGATCTATCGGAATTAAAACGAAACTTTGTTCTTTTAGAAAAAAAACTTCAAGAAAAAGATGAGGTTACGAACTCTAGATGAATACGTGGCGCTATCTCTCGAAAATTTACAGAAACTGAAAATTTTAGTCTGAGACAAAAGTGACTCTTTGAAAATTACGCGTAATTACCAACATACCTACTTATTTCAGAAAAATAATTATTGAAAGAAATAGGTAGTTTGGTAGTTACGTGTAATTTTCAAAGAATAAAGAATCGATTTTTGACCCTCGGCTAAGCTCTGATCGCATTTCATAACTGCCATATCAGTGAAGTCGTAATTTTAAAATTTTATCTTGGGGCATCTATGAGCTAGGACTTAATTTAGGTAAATGAAGGATGGTAGGGACAAAATCTCTAGTTCTGCATCGGAGGCACTGAATCAAGAACTAGTAGCAAGATAACGACCGTGACGATGATTGAAGTGACTTATTCCGTTATTCGGGTCCAAATATTTCGTAATTTTGTTTCCTTTTTGTTGTATTTCCTCGTTTACCTCGTTGAATACATATTTTCTCGTTTACGCTTTATCATCACCCAGTAAACTAGATGGTTCTTTAGTCGAAACAAATTATATTATAAATTTAAGCATACATACGGTAAATTGGCCATTAAAAAAGAAATAGAATTTGACTAATGATAAATTCAAAGCTTAACTGAATAATTTTTAACGTCTAATCTATCAATACTTATGTAAACCCGTAAAATTACATTGGAAGTCCAATGAAATATAAATAATCGATAATCCATACTGAATACATAAAATGAGGCTGGAATGACGTAATATTCAAGGTGTTTGAAGAATGTACATACCACGAAACCAGCGTCGTAAAAAAAAACGCAAACTACTTCATTCCGGGCACAAAAACTACAATATCATTAAATATTCTTCGAATATTATTAAAATAGGTCGA
The DNA here is from genome assembly GCA_003261595.1 of Maconellicoccus hirsutus. Lineage (NCBI taxonomy): Eukaryota > Metazoa > Arthropoda > Insecta > Hemiptera > Pseudococcidae > Maconellicoccus > Maconellicoccus hirsutus. The sequence continues at coordinate 48,056 of QBDW01005646.1, read as the reverse complement.
ATAAAGTCGCGAAAATTTTCACCTGTACACAAACGCTACAGTAAGTTTAAAACATTAGGTACACTATTTCGATTTGTTTGATAAAACGAAAATTATGCTCCAAAAGCGCAGCGAAACGCTAATCAGCGATTATATACACGAAATTAGCTAGTCTCAATGAGTTCCGTATTATAAAAATATAAAAAAATAAATATAGCTTACGTTTAAACAGAAAACAAAACTATAAATGTCGCGAAAAATTCGACATTTTGAATATGGAAAAGAAGCGTGCGCGAATAAAATTTCTCGGCCATTTTTGGTGCAATCGTTTTCACTACGTTTTTCATTTAAAATAATACACAAAAAATTACATGTATAAATTTCGTAAATTAAAACTTTGAGCTTACGTTTCCTTTTCTGATCACACTGCTGAGTTCACTAAGTAATAAACGATTCTTTTTTCACAATAACATTGATCGTTAACTTAGAAAAAACCGTAATTTTTAGAGAGCATTATAAAAACTTATCGGTAATAAAATACGAATATTTTGTGGCGGATTTAAACACATCGAGTAAAAGATCAGACAAGGTAAATAGATGCCAACGAAAAAAACTAACTTGATGATATGGTAATATATACATTTAAAAATTGGAGATGAAGAATACGAGTATAAAAATCAGTAGGAACTAGAAACTTGACACGAATCAAACAACCTAAAATCTACGAAAATTAGAAATTATTAAAAAATACCAATATCAAAAAATCGCTTCTCTCCTTCAAATCTTTGGCCAAATAATTTATCTAAGAATGTAATATGAAAATTACGTCATGAAATAAAACACTGAAAATTTGTATAGACATGCACGATATACGTAGTATTACTGAGTTAAATCCGCCACCACTTAGTTTTATTATTTAATGCATCGATGGGAAAAAAAACGGGGGAAATTACTTTAAAATACATTATTAAGTTGATGAGTACTTCATAGAGACATAAAAAAACAAAAAAATAAATAAATAAAATTAACACTACTTAATATTTTTGATTCATTTGAAAAATCGCTTTGGAAAAAAAAGCCAGCGCGACAAAATAAATACATTCACAAAATATACCATACAACTGCAAAAGGGAGAAAAAATATCAAAAAAGTCGAAAATTAGGAATTCGAAAAAAACAGTTATGTGAACCATTAAGTCTTGAAAATTGACAAATCCGTTATTCCAGACAAACGCATGCGAACCGACGAATATACGGAATAATAAATTAAAAAAAAAAAGGGATCGGGGAACATCAGTTTTTCGTAATATAGGGGGAAAAAACACACGAAAAAAAAAGTGAATACAAATTAAGCGTAAGATTTAATAAAGCCACGGCGTATTAAGCTTGACTTGCCGGGGGACCGGTGCTCCTTGGAAGGGGTCTAACCAAGTATAGTTTTTCGCCTTGTTTGTTCGTGTAGATGGGCGCACGTTGATAATGATTGACTAACTGATCGAGATTGTGGAATTTACGTTGACCAATGCAGTACATGTTGTCTTCGACATGTACTCGGAAGTGTTTATTGCGATGAGGCGCCTTCAACGAAACCGAGTAGTCTCCGCTCTGTAATTATTACACGAATTAAGGAATAATGGAATCACTCGCAGGAAGAGAACAAGGATGGGAGAAAACTACATACGTTAGTTTCACTATCTCGTATTAAAAAGTCTCCGTCTGATCCGTGATTATTTAACAAGGTATCGCATTGAGCTCTCGAAATATTACCGTAATACCAGGATTTACCTCCCAAATAAGGTCTCTCGATACAACTGCCGTTTTGATCGTTTGATTCGTTTCTTGGCATACCATTACCCATTGGTTGGGTTAAATATTCGCTAAGTTCCTGAAAAGAAAAATAAATTGAAAATCCGTTGTCGATACATTCGCATGAGTAACGCTGGAGAAACATGACGATTACCTGTACGTAATTTTTAGGAATAAGACCAATTTGGCCGGAACTAATGCGTGCTTTATACCATTCGGGATCGGAAGGCGGACGATCTAAGATTTCTAAACGATCGCCTTTTTCGAAACTCAATTCCTGGTCGTTGGTTGATGTGAATGAGTACAAAGCTACAACAATATCAAGGACGTTTTCGGCCATCGCGTACGTATGCACGGTTTCATCTAGATCGGCTTCTTCTTGAGTATAATTACTGGGAAACCATCCAGTTGCGCAACCACTTTGACCTCTCCACCATCTAAGTGAGAATAAAACATGTCAAGAGTTTCGATAATTCGGAGATGAATATCAATCGAAGGCTTACCCGTCGTTGCTTTTTTCGAGGATTAATATTCGGGTACCTTTCGACAATGATAACTCATCGGGTTGTTGAGCTTGATAATTATATTTAACGATAGCCGTTCCGATGGCTTCCGAAGGATCGACTGGCAGTCTGCGACTCATTGCTGGAGATTCGACGTGTCGCGATGGAGAATTACCACTGGGAAGAGTTTTACTACCGCTGCTACTACTGCTACCCTTTTTCACTTTTTTCTTTATACTGAAGATAAACACGCGCGAATTAAAAAATACACGTTTGTATGTTCACAAAATCAAGCAATTCGTCTATAAATCGCGCAAAGCGAATGAAAAAAAAATCAACAAATCGTACCTATCAAATAGCGACGGTTTTTCCCGTTTAACGTAATTACTCGGCACATATCCGGAATATCCGCGATTATTTTGGACACGCCACCAATGTTTCGAATCATCTAATAATAAATAACGATCGTTCTTCTTCAAATCCAACTCTTGAGCACCCTGAGCCGTGTAATCGTATTTTGCAATTACGTAGCAAGCATCGTCTTGGTTTGGTTTTCCTGCAACCGCGATTTCGTTATCGTATGAGGAAAACAATCATTAATCAGATAATACAACATGTCCGAAGATAACGTTCGCGGAAGAGAATTTTCCGGTTTAGTGATATCTTAAATAATTAAATCTAAAATGAGAATCTAAATCGTAAGAGATTTTCCAAAAAGTGGATGTATTCTCGAAATACGAAATACCGACGATACCAATGTATCAATGTTAGTTAATAGCAACGCAACGATACTATTTCGTAATTTAACATCGGTAATGTAACATTTGAATATAACAACATACCATGAGATCGTGTGCTCGAAGTGTGATGCTGAGGCAAAGGTGGTCTGTTGCCATTACTTTTACCTTGCCAAGTAGCAGACGAAGCTACGCTTTCGCCAATATTTGGAATGCTTCTGGCTTCCAACATATTTCATATATCTAATTATGTACGGTTAACTTTGTGACTAGGATCATATGGAGAAGTACTTAAATTTACATATTATTCATTCTGAAACTGGTAATTGATCGAATAAATAACGATTGTTGTTAACGAATGGTGTGCAATGTTCTCGAAAGATACGTACCCTAAGCAGCATCGCAACCGCAATACCTCACTGATAGGAGATTTATAACTATCAACGTCATCGATACACGAACGACGAATTAATTTTATAAGTATCAACTTATCATCAAAGATTATTTTCGTTTTTAAAAACACACCCAAAGATACCCCAAAACAAATTTATCGCATATAAATTCAACTACCATTACATAAATATACACACACACAAGCGTGTTAGTAATCGTGATTGTAGTTGTGCTTTTATCTTTACCGGAAGAGGCCGCTGGTAGTCTTTACATTTTGTGGTACATTTCTAGACGTATTTTGTATTTTTCCATGGCCGAGTCGGCCATGATTTTTCATTTTTTCAATTTTTTTCTATCGACTGAAGACTATTTTTGGATTAATTATTTAGAATAGGATATAATTTGAACAAATTCTACGATTAGCAACTCGAAGTTGTGATATTTTCTATTTTTTATGGGAAACGAAGAAGTAATAAAATTACGAAAAATGATAGAAGTGACAACACGTTAAATTACGTAATCTCAAAAAGTGAAAGGAAAGTTTGCTAAAAAAAATTCTTGATAACAAATTTTGAAATTATTTAAAATTTTTTGGGATTAAGAAAACCACATTTCTTTTGCTCGGTAAAATAACGAGTCATTAGGCATTAGGCATGAGACATGAACTGTACATTGCCACTGTTCTATTCGTTAATTAATGAAGCATTAGCAATACACGGAAAGCTCCCAGAAAAGAAACAAAATTTACCACTAATTCACCAATTCAAAATTTCGAAATAATTATATGTGTAACGAAGGGAACGAAAAAAATTAACTTCTTCGAGTCCAACTTTTACGTTGTACTACGTCCTAATTATTCAATTGAAATCAGCCATAGCCATATTTGTTAAAACAAAACCTACCAAGAGATTATCTACCCTCAATTTCCATCAGATGTAGTCAACTAGTCAGCGGTATATAAAGGGTATATATTACTATAAACTGCTGTACGCCTACAATAAAAACCACTCAAAAGTATAATGCTACCCAAATATTAAAAAAATGAAATGGGAATGAAATCCGTAATGAATTGTGGTATCGTATTAAGTTTCCCCTTTACGTCATCTTCACATGTATACTTCTTGAATTATCATTCTTTGTCATATATCATTTTTATGATTCTCCCCCTCGAAAACAAATACTTCAACACGTACCCTCATTATTCAAGTAAGAGCTACGTGTAAAACTATAGAAACACGAACTCGGTGCAAAATCCCCAGGAAAATATAAACTTTTCGAAAATACCTCATACCTAATCGTAAAATCTGCGCATTTATGTGTAGTTGTGTATCTAATACCTATTACCTATATTATTCCATTTCTCCACGACTACTATCTTCGTTCGCAATGGGTTTCATTGGCTATCCTATATATATATTATTTCAGTTTCCATAACTACTTATTTCCTCGAAAATAAATCGATCAAAGAAGCTATCAAAACACCGAGTTTTCGTCAGCTTTTCGCAACACTTCAAGCGAATTTCCACCGGCAAGCATTTTCATAATGATCACTAGAAAAGAAAACTTATTAGTTCGTCCGTTCCAATACAGAAAATACATTCAACATCGTCAAAAGGTAATATTCGGCGGAAAACAACTCGCTATTTTAAAAATTAATATTTTCGCATCGTATTATTAAATCCACGCAACTTGTAATCTCCCAAACGACTAAAATTCCTTAGGTAATTACAGCTTTGCCACGAATCGACGACGTAACACCTCCGAAGAGAAATCACGTTTATATAAAATGTAAAAAAATCCAAACCGAGGCCGAAAGACATGCTCGAATCGAACGCGATAATTTTATTTTACTAAAACATCTCAACGATATAATGAGCATTAAACGAGTAGATAACTGCTGGCTTTACGAACATCCCAAGTAGGTAATCGCTTCGATTTTAATATGAAAAAACAAATCTTTCATGTAAATCTTGGCAGATTCTTGCATAGAATTAAACTATTTCGACAACGTTCTACGATACCTGAAGACGATACTGAATTCGTTGCGTTTCCAAAATCCGCTACAAAAAAAGAAAGATGCGTTGCTTGCCATCCGGAAAATTACGTAAAGAAGGTGGTCACCGAAATCTTCAATTTTTCAGTTACAATCTCATCTAATTGATCACTTTATCGACGCATTTCAGGAGATAATACCGGAAGAAAGAATTCCATGGGAAATAAAACCTGTAAGAGATGTTTATTCAGCAGATTTGCTTGCAAGACGCAAAAAAGTACAGATTTACGTGAATTCGTAATTTACTTACTGAACTAAAGTATTTGTTTGCCTCATTTTCGATAAAATTCTTTTCTCCTTCATTCGTAGAACATTCCACCACCAATAAACTCTGCAGCAAAGTTTAATCATTCGGGAACTCCAAAATCGTCCAAACTGTTCACTCTTTCAACATCGAAATCATCGACGAAAAACCCACCGCACTCTGCTCCTCCACCGTTACGACTTCCCAAATCATCGAAAAATAAATCAAAACAAGAAACTCTCACAGTGGTCATCAAATTTCCGCCTGAATCTCAAGTCACCTTAAATGCCGGTATCAGTGATCAAATAACTTAATTTCGTCCATCTTCGAGCGTAGTACAGCAGTTCATTTGTTAAGTAGAATAAATCGTGTAATGAAAAATGAACCGTAATAGTCGTAAAACATTATATATTTATCATACCAAATAATTTTTTTTAACAAATTAAAGGAATATATATTATAAATTTTAAACAGAGATGCATTCTATGAAAAAAAAAAAATACATAAGTCTGGTCGTCTTCTAAGTTCTATGTATACGTAAATTAAAATATAAAAAAATATCTCGATTAAATATTTACACCAGTGGCGACTCTTATATGTAAATTTTATACATTTCAACGACAAAAAAAAAATACAAGAAAAATTCGTAATATGGCGTTTAAAAGTTTTTCCACACAATAACTTAAAATAAACAGCGAAAATTATTTTTGAAAAATCCGAAATCTATCATATACAACATTTTGATAATGTTCCGCGTAATCGTAAAATAATGTCAATTTCATATAAAATGTAATTTCGAATTTATCTTAAAACTCGTAACGCGAATAATTACATTTTGGAAGATGAATCAATTTTAAAATAGGAACAGCCATCGCAAGTACTGTTGAAATTTTCTCAAACAATACCAAAAACAAATTATGAAAAATTAACTAAAAAAAAAAAGAAAAAATAAAAAAACATTCATACTATAATAACTTACACAAGATGAAAAAAAAAGTATATACAGAAAAAAACGTTGATTTCAATTCTCTCGTTTGAGATTAGCACGTAAAATAATAAGATTGCATCGAATTAATACACGAGCCGCCACGAATTTAATCAACTGGTACCTTCGCTGTAAATTAAATCGTAAATCGCTCAGTAAACGCTTTTTACGACGTTCTAAAATATTCGTATATTACAAAGCACTTAAAATCTTGGTGCTTTTTGATTTTTATCGAAAAAAAAATCAAAAGCTACAATCGTATAAGCGTAACGCGGTTAAGTTTTTGTCGATTAGAAAAAAATCGCATTCCACTTTTTAAATTCCTCGGACCGGATTTTTAATATAAATTATACTGACGAAGGATTTTATTAATTTTTCTATGTGTATTTGTGTGTACATAAGTGTTAAATACATTTTAAAGAAATAATCTAACTTTTAACCAAGCGACTCTAAATGACTTGTTTTTCCTTCCGAACGATTTTAAGATACGCGTGAAAATATATGCAGAAAAACATATAGGTTTTCTTCAAGTCCCAAGTAGAGAAAAACGTCCTCGAAAACGTTCGTTTCGATTAAATTTGTTAAAATTTGAAAACATCCGTAGGCATTGTACCATCGGGGTCAAAATGGAACGTGTTACTGTCAACAACCACATCGTTCTCCGCAGCGCCCTACAAAAATACAAAGAGAAGTTATTTCCGAGTGGACCGTTCGATAACGAGATTCGAACAAATTGCTCAAATTTTTCAACGAATTTATTACCTCTTCGGAGAAGTATTGTTCGATGATTTCATACGCCAGTTTATAAATCTCCACGTTTTCATGTCCTTGTAGTTCTTCTATCTTGTCTAATCCTATAAAAATAAGAAATCTTAATATTTGCGAAAACTCGTGATAATTTTCCAAAACGCGTACGTACCACCACATTCTTCGATAAGATTAGCGATCTGTTCAACCTGAGGTCCGGCCATTTTGAGCATATTGTTTAGTCCGTCTAATACGATTTGTATAACTTGCGAATCTTTGCAGCTTAATAGATTACATAATGATGGAATTACCCCATGTTCTATTAAGGTCATCACTTGTTCTTTATTGCCGCTTATTGTTAAATTACTCACTGCCCAGGCGGCTTCCTTTTGTGTTTGAAATTCGCCCTATCGGAAAATAAACAAAATTAAAAGTCAGTTAATCGAGATAAGAACAGAAACGCAAGATTTTGCGAAAACGGTTATACTTACTTTAGCTAAATTTAGTATAATAGCGGGTAACAGTCCGGCATCGATGACCGCTTGCACTTGCGTTTGATTACCAGCGGTTACATTCGATAAGAACCATACAGCTTCCTATAATCACGAAACAATTCGCAACTACACCTTAGACAACGAAACAAACCAGCGTCTTTCGAGAAGATACCCACTTTACATATTTTCTCTTTCGGATGAGTAAGAAGACCGGGGAAATGCTTAAGTGCGCCACAATTTAATACGGCTTGAGTTTGTTCATCGGAACCAGTAACTATATTTCCGGTAGCTCGAACCGCCGCTGTTTGAACCTATTTCACAACATTTAAATATTCGCTTAAATTTCGTATCCAAAATGAAACCAGAAAATTTACGAAATAAACGATAAAATAAAAAAGCCGTCGCAACGAAAAATCATCAAGCGGCGTTTACGCTTACTTTAACCTCTTTATGCGAGAGTAACGGAACGAGAAGAGGTACGATGCCGCTATCGATCACCATCTGAATCTGATCATTACCACCATCGGTTAGATAACTTAATGCCCAAACAGTATCTACAAGAATCTGCACAAAAACAGCCTCATTAGAAAACCTACCGAATGAGACACGAATAAAATTTTCGGATAATTTACATTAACGTCCGTATGATGAATCAACACTTTCAAAGCTGGTAGTAATTCCGCGATCGTTGACTTTGGAGGTGGAGGATCTTTACTTCGGCATAAATTAACTATTACCCATGTTACATTACGTAAAAACGTAATTGGAATTTCTGGTCGCAGAAAAGCCAATAACCTTGGCACAACTCCTAGATTGATTACATAATCTCTTAAATCGGGTCCGTCTCCGATTATATTACCTACACCGGAAACAAATTATCGATTAGAAAGCCAATTGAAAAAATTTAGATTAGAAAATCGATCAATACCTATGGCCCAAACTGCTTGCTCACATACGTTCTGATGAGGTGAAACTAACAATTGAACAAAATGAGGTACCGCTTGGGCATCAACAACCGCATGGGTCTGTTCGGTGGTACCACTAGCTATATTTGTCAACGCCCATGCAGCTTCGAATTGTAACGTCGGTCTGTACGAAAAAATAAACGGTTAGGAAAAATTCACGCTTCGTTTCATCCATATACGTACTTTTCGTAGTTTTGCAGACATTTAACCAGTACTGGTAGAATACCGCTTTTGATTAACGAATCTATCGGAGGATTTCTATCGGCCGATAATATTTTACGAGCTGCTTGAACGGCGCATAATTGGATATCGGGGTTAGGACTGCGAGCTTCCTGGACGAGTTGTTCTAAATCGGCGGACGCGAATGATCTATCGGTGTCTTCGTCATCTGTGAAATACCCAAATACCCATTGTCAATAGCAAATATAAGGAAAATGAAATTTCGCGTTTACGTTACCAGGTTCAAACGTAGGAACATTTCTTTTTTTGAAAAGTGTTTCTTCTCTTTTGTTTTTCCTTAACTCGACAGTAACCTCATTACGCCTCCTTCTTAATTCCTAGAACAAAATCGAAGATAATTTCCGTTACGATAGTATAACACAAATGGCGACAATATAACCCTTCAAAAAAATCACCCATTCGAACTCCGGTCATAGTTTACTTTGTACATCGAGACAATACAACTTACCTCTTGTAAAACGAATCATCACCGATGCAAAAATAATCAACACGTATAAACTGATTATCAGTCACAACGGGCGTAATGAGTATACCACGTTGATAAAATATTTTACCATTACTACTTTCGAAACCATGTTGCAAGGCTTTGTGATGGTTAACAGCAATGTTACGATTTCAAAGTAGGGCATCACCGTCACCGTATAGAAATCGCTTCAAGTTCGTTAAAACTAACGTTAAAAAAGACTTAAAGCTTTATACTTACGTCTTCGTCTTTGCCTTTATATTTAAAAACGGATATTCTGTTATGCTTCGTGTGCAAATCTGAATCCATTTTATATGTGCTGAAAAGCGATCACCTGATATGAAACGAGTAACCGACGATTTATAACGATGCGAATTTAAATTAAAACTGAAGCATTATATCATTTACAGACATTAATTAAAAAACTGTAATAAATAATTACGCGAATTAATCCAGCGACATTACCACAATAACCAACTGTCTACAGAACAACAAAATTTACAGAAAAATAACCTTGATTACCGTTTCAGCGCGAAAAAGAAGAAAATGGACATCGATGAATTTCAAAATAATTTGCGCATAGGTTATTCGCATAGTAAAACGTGATTTCACGCTGGGTGTTTATTCCAACATGGATACCAAAAAATATCCAGAATTTTCTTTTCAGTGGTTTCTAAATTTTCAATAGTATTTCAAAAAAATTCGCGAAATTTTTGATTTTGGTAAATTCTATGATTCATATTTTTCATATTTGTGCAGATTTCACAAGCAGTTTTTCGAATTTCTTCGTATGACTCACGAATTAAATATTCGCCATCTTGAACGCAACGTGAACTAGTTGAAAAAATAAAGTTTTGATAACAGAACGTACGTAGTGATAACAAATCCGCTTATAGAAATTGAAAAAAATGAATACGAAATTTTAAATTTTGAAATCTTTTCCAGAAATGTCACCGTGTTCGACTTGATTAAACCAATGAGTAAATATTCCAGCGATTCGGATGACGACTACAAAAGCAAAAGCTCTCGAAGGAAACGACGAAGGAAAGCGATTTTCTATTTAGACATTTCTAACCAAACAATATTGATATTCTTTTTCATTCAGCAGATCAGAATCTTCGTCGTCCAGAGACAGCTATGTAAAAAGTTCCAAAAGAAGATCTCGTAAATCAAGAAGTCTTTCTAGAGACAGGTACGATAGCTCCCTATTTTCATTCGCTTCTCTGCTCTCTAAGCTCTTGAATGTTGAATACTTAGTTATAGAACATCGTCCAAGAATCACAAAGAAAAACGTTCTTCGCTGAAAGACAAATCACGTTATCGTTCTCGATCGCCTCATCGTAACCGATCTAAAACGCGTCGTTATAGATCACCATCGAGAAGTCGTTCGCGATCAAACACCAGACGAAAAACGTATACTAAATCAAAACGAAGATACAGATCTCGCAGCCGATCTCATTCGCATCACCGCAAATCCCGATCACGCTCCAGACGTCGATCCTCATCCAGATCTAAATTAAAATCCTATCGTTCTAGATCCAGATCTAGTTCGTACAAACGAAGCAAACGATCTTCCTCTGATAGAAATGGACGCGAAACGTCAAATAGTTCCAATGATTGTATCGCCATCGATAGTAAACCGTTACAAGATTTGCATAAGCAAATATCTCAAAAACCTATAAAAGAGAATGATTTCATGATCGATAATAACCGTAAATTAATAACTATTCCGTCGGGTACGTGCATGTGTCATTTTTTTACACACTCCGTCTCCGTTCTCATTTTTAATCGCTTTCGCAGATGACCCGATCGTAAAACAAGAACAGTTGGACGACATCAACGCGAGTTCGTTTACTCCGAAGACCTTTAAATCTAGTAAATCCAACGAACGCGATAGATCAGACGTGAATCCTTTACTGACGTCTTTAAAATTAGAAAACGAATTGGATAAATTACCGATCAATTTCGGCGAACAAATCATCACGTTAAAGGACGACGTCGAGGATCGCTTGCAAAAGCCAAAAAACGAAACAGTTTTTCACGACGATGTAAGCGATCCGATTATTGATATTTTTCATGTTGTACTGTGTAGAAATTCTAATCATGTTTTATCTCGTTGTAGATCGCCTTTGAAGACAGTGAACAAAAAATACAAAAATGGGTGAAGAAATTACTCGTTTTGAGGCAAAAATTTCTCAACGGATATTGATAATCGTAAATAACTGTATCTTGTAAATATCATTTGTAAATGACGATATTATTCCGATAAATTAAAATATATTGTTTTTTTTGTTAAAAAAAAAGACTTCAGTGTGATGGCTGACGACAGCAAAGAGTAAAATACAATTCTACACATTTTCGGTGATATCAATCTATAACATCAAAACACGATCTCTTAAACTATACATTTAATTAGAATGTTAAAACAACATGGAATGGATAAATGAATACAATCGAATACTACAATGATATACATTAAAAAATATAATAAAATAAATACAACACTCACTGCGGCATAAAAACGACAAAAAATACTCAACGAAAAAGCGACTATAAATAAAACGCTCCCCTACGAGGCGGTCTTTAATACAAATTAATAATTAAGTGAATCCTATTATAAAAATAACAAAAAAAAATTATATGACTAATAATATTAAAAATAGAAATAATGATCGTTAAGATCGAAATTCAATAAAACTCGCTGCAACCGCTCAAATGGTCGTCTACGGCAAAGCAACCGGTCCGGCAACCACGTTACTCGGTGGAACACCTTCGATAGAAAATTCTAGTAATTTATTACCGACGAAAAATTGATACGAGCTACTTTCGCTTTCGGATACGCTACGTTTCACCACTAAAACACACAAAATACACGTGATGACATTTTTGCCGACACAATTCTACAGCGAATTCAAACAGCACTCAAATTGATTTAAGAAAAATACCAAACCACTCTTTCTTATTTGCTTCCATCGTCGTCATACCAACGAAGCTGAAATTCCACAACTGAAAAAAAAAGCGACCCCGAAAACTCCATTTCCCAATTTAATGAAAAATAAAAATCAAAAACCCAGGCGAAACCTTAATGCAAAACTCGACTACTACAGCAAACCCTCTTTAGATAGCGTATTTCGGCGACATAAACGTAGCGAAATTCGTCAGAGTTTGGAAATCTCCGCCATTTTGATTTCCGCGCTCTCGAATCACGTTACGAAGCCGCGTGAAAAAACGTCGACACCAAAAAAATCCAACATTATAATCGAATTATTCAACGATACTTACGAAACACGATTTTATATTTTCGTTCAAAATTACCAAAAATCTAGCCGTACGTCTCCGTACGAAAATTAAAGAAAAAGAAATACAATCAGTAACGAGTTTTTCGTCGATTTAATAAAAATATTTGAAAATTTACGAAAATTGAGTACTCGTATTTCCGAATAAACGTAGCCTTTGATGATTATCCATCAGAATTTACCTCCGCTGACGAATTTTTCCAATTTGTACGATGTAAAACCCAAGCATTCCTTGGCGATATAGATTCCATATGATTCCAAATCCGAAATGGCCGGCGTGACTACTTGCATATCGCGTCTTATTCTTTCCGTATCGATCGAGTAGTATCCTGAGGTGATAAAAATCAAAATCATTTTCACGTTTAATGCAAAATTAATCGGTAAAAACAGCAACCCCAACAACTATACCCACCATCTTGCATTTTGAACAACAAATCATATAACGATTTCGGTGGAAGGATTACGCTACGATCTAAAGGCATGATGAAGCATCGTTGATTCTTCTCGTCTACAATGGCTGTATAATTCTATTAAAAAAAAAACAACGCACGCGTTAATCCCGATTTGTAAATCCGTCAACCATCATTCGATCGAATACGTAAAACGAAAAAACATATAGATTCGACTTCGTTCATATCGCGTTGTATCAACAAAGCACGTGCTCGACGATAAAAAGTTCATCTGCTCGAGAAAACTTTTACGCCGTTTCGTTTACGACACGGTCGGCCGAATTAAATCCGTATTCAATTAATGCAAATCACAATACCGAATAGAAATCATGAATGAATCGGCTAGCGCCGCCAGACGGTACGTTGATCTTTTCGTATCTATCGTTATTCAAATCCAGTTCGAATTCTTCCTTGATTTCGTTCGGGCGATCGCCGTCGTCTTTCATCTCTTGCGAAGCTTCTTTGTTGCTGCTTTGGAAATGTTGTAATATTTCCTATATAACGCGAAGAAAAGAAAAAAAAATTCCTCGATAAATAATCGAATAATGTAAATTACAAGACGAGCAGGTGTACGACAAACAGCAACATGTATACAAAACAATAAATGACCCATAAAGCATTAATAATCGATGTCGTCATTCTTCCTCATTCTCTCTCTTTCTCCTTTACTCACGTCCATTCTTGCTGCGACAAAAAACTACATAATTCCGCCTGATTTTACACCGTATTAACGTACGTCTACGTACTTAGCTACTTACGTAGCTAGCTAACTAGCTAAGTAGCCACAAAGTATGAGCCCAGTATCGAGATTTTTCTTTCACGTGTATTTCTCAATAATTTACGCCAATTTCACGCGTAATTTTTTCCAACGCCGAAGGAAGAATATAGATTTAGAAAGGTAGCCGTCGTTTTTGCAATATCAACTAAATGATCGCAATCATACAACAATTTATAGACGACTTGAAAAACACGTTAGATATTTCGTTGAAAATATGTATTTAAAACTAGCAACTAGCGTTGCCGTTATTGTTTCAAACAATCAACCAGTAAAAATATATGGAAAAAGAAAAATTTCACTAAAATGGACGCAGATAACAAAATGAAGTTATAATGTACTGTAAATGTAATTGTTAATTTCAATGATAAGCGATTGTTGATAACTGATGTTTACCAATTGAAGCTATTTGATAGACGTTTTTGATATCGTAAACTACAAGTACGTATTTTTACGGAGTCAATGGTATTCAAAGTTCAACTTTTTTTTCGTGTTTTTTATTCTCTAAATTACAACGATGAAGCAAGGTTTACAGGATGAAATTCAATTCTGAAATCATACACGAGTAAACTTTTGGAACTTTCATCGATGTTTCTCACTCAAAAAATACCCTCGAAAAAAATAAAAATTCCACAAAAAATAAAGAAAACCCCCTTCATTCAATACACCACATCCAAACCGAAGGTACAATGCAATCAAAACACTCTCAATAAACATACAAACGCCCGTACACCTACCAACATACGCCACCGCATCTCAGCGGCTCGACCGTATCAACCCACCGCGTCTCGCACGTTACCTCTCGAACGGAACGGAAACCGCGCTGCGTCAGCGGCGCAACGCGCACCCGAACGAAAACCAACGTTGACCGCGTCACGAGCGCGTGACGCGAGAAACTCGCTACGAGCAGTGGACGCACGAATGGCTCGGACTACTGCGCGCGTCTCGTCTCGTATCGTTCGAGCCTCCGAGATCTCGAGTTACGACGCGCAATGGCGCGTAACCGTAAACGAGCCGTTGGAGCGCGGTGGCGTATGTCGATAGCTACACGGAGTATCGTATCTTCATCGGAATTAATTTTTCACTAGAAACCTATGAAATTTTTTTCATAGCGAAAAATGTTTTTTTATAGGTCAATTCATCATTTTTACAACGTTTAAAAAATACCAAAAAATTAACAACATTTTATTAAAGGGCTCGATATACAAATAGATAATAGATATACGTAGAATCAAAATTCCAATTTCACCAATACCTATTACCTACGATTTAATTTTTTAATTTTTTCATCGCGTTTTTTCAATCGAACGATTTGATTTTGAAATTCTACACAATGCGATATAAATCTCGTTATTTTTAAATTAAATCCACACGTCGACGCAACCTCTAACCGGGACCACTTTCACTGTGTCCGTGGAATCACGCCGGTTTCGCAAAATTTAATTATTTTTTAAATTTCGTCAATTTCTACGAAAAAAATCCATTTCTCCTCGCACCACTCTATGGGTTAGCTTATAAAACATTACGATTATTTTTGAGCTGATTCGATGTAATTTTTCGAGGAATTTAGTCGACTACTACGGTTTCGGTAAATTCGCCTTATCTGTGGTACCTCTCCAACACACGTCTCGATGTGCCCCACCTCCCCTTACGTCTTGATCACTAAACCACGCACTCCAAGTCGCAACGATGCTCATCAGAATTACATCGTTTACCCTCGCCACTCCACCTCATCTCAATCAAGACCTCAAAACGCTCGTGGCACTTCATATGCCGACAAATTTGTAGGGAAAAATTCAAACACCTGCGTTTTCAAACATTCGCACGAATACAAAACCACGCAGCTTCGCTTTGCTGCTCGCTTCGCAACGCGTCGAACTCTGCGTTTAATTAAATGCATATTTATTCGAATATCAGGCACTGCTAACAACTGTGACACTTGCCAAGGGCGTACGATAAATTATCAAAAATTACAACGCGACAAACGCTCTTCGTTCGTACCTCTACGGTCTGCGTCCATTTGAAAATCACAACATTTCGTCGTTACGCTACTCCTCTTCTCGCTGCGCACTTCAACATGCTTATTTACTTCCCCCTTTTACTCATTACACGACAAGTACTTCCTGTATATGTGCTTCAATTAATTTGTCTCGTCATTGCTCTCCACTCTCCTCTTCTCCAAGCTTCGTCTTCCTTTCGCTCGAAGCTGAAAAGAAAAACTCGCTATTCGAGGAAAAATCACGCAACCGTTGAATCGTCGTTTTACCTCGTTTAATTAACGTTAATTACCATCGCGTTTGGCGCTCGTTTACGTTAATCGAAGATTAACGCGAATTTATAATTAGCGATTATTTGCTACAAATAATTTCGCCCAAAATCTACACCAATGGATGGCAAAAGCTATGTACACAAGATGACGCGAAGATACCATCCGCAGGGTCATTTGTATAATGAAATTTACGACTACAAAATTTACACGTAAACGTGCACACGTGTACATTAAAAAATAACTCCGAAATGTGTAAAAAAAAAGTTATAAGGATTTATTTTTTCTGCGACTTTTATTCACGTCAAACTTTCACCGTTACCTTTTCAGACTTGTTCTTTGGGCATCAATAAAAGACGCCGGAGAAGGATATCGACAACGATACGTCGAATAAAGACGTACCCCGTGAATAAATAATCTCCATATACCTTTCTCGCTGGTTTAAAAAGAAATACGAAATTTCACGCCGAGAACAGACGTATCATTGCATCGGATAAAAAACGCGCTTCGCGAAAATTGACAACCGGAAAAGGGCGCAGCAGAGAGGAGGGGCTAGTGACTGTGTGAAACGTTACAAGAAATGATTTTTTTGCACGTATGTGGTCCTAATAGATTATTAATGGGATGCTGCGTAGGCTACGCGAATTGTCGACGATAAACATACGAAGAGAAGGAAGAAGACAGGGTGTTGACGCAACCTTTAACAATCAAATTCCGCAAATCACCTTCTGCCTTTTAATAATTCATTAGAGGATTTACGGTAATTTATCAGTAATTTATGGTAATTTACCGGTTTTTGGTAACTTACCATTAACTTTTTGTATTTACGATACCTAATTACCGGTAATTTACCATGTTCAAAATTTTTTTCACCTTCGAATATAGAAATAATTCAACGTGTACAAAACAAATATCTCCGTCGAATAGCAAATGCACCATGGTATATCAGAAATAAAGACCTACATCGTGACCTGAAAATGCCAACTGTCTCAGAAGAAATTCAACGTTTTGCAATGAAACACTCTCACCGACTTCAAAATCATATGAATACTGAAACTAAAATTCTCTGCACAAACATCGATATAAGACGTTTGAAAAGGAAAAAATTTTTTGATTTAATAAGCTAAAAAATAATTTATAAATCCCCTATGCTTTAGATGTTTAAAAACAGTATAAGCAATAAAGATATTACTACTATATGATTTGAGAGACATCACACCGATAGAGATATTTTTTCATGATGCCACCTCGATGGAAAAAATTTGAAAAAAATATATTACTCAAGTAAACAACTACCACCCCTTCTCTTCCCGCCTATAACCGAAATATCAGGTCGTTCGGTTGAAAACTGTAGGAAAATCGTGAGCCTTACACGGCTGAAAATAACACTCAAAATGTACAAAATAATATAACGAAATGAAAAACGACGAATCATAGCCACATCCATGCAACATTGGCTGGATTATTACGACGCGATGAAAAGTAGAAGTCTTTAAGCTGAAAAGTGAGAGACTCCATGCACCATGTAAATTAATCGAAGCTTATGAATTTCACACAATTAAGGTGCGATTTAATTGTCCACAGACAAAACACATACATGAGCGGACACATTACACGCATACTTACGAGCATTTCAAACCGAAACAAAATAACGTCGAGAATTCGCATTATTCGAGTTCGAATAAAACGACAGAAAAGTAAACCTAATTCGACGTTTCGGCCGTTCATTTCGATATAACGTAATGCGAATTAACCGCGATATTTTCTCTATTCAATTTAAAATAACGGGCGCGGGAGGCGGGACTCACGTTAATTTTATCATCGTCGCTTTCTTTCTCAATTCCGCTTTTAATTTGTTTTAAAGCGTCGACAGATTTTTCGAAGTCCTGTAAAATGTATTATCAAAGGTCACATCGCCGGCTCTGTTATGTACTGGTAATTTATATAAAAAATAGTAACGAAGTACAAAGGTAATTTTCCAATACGTCTTCGACAAAGGGATCACGCTCGAGTACTTACCGAATAAAGGTATTTGGATTGGATATCGATAAAATACCGCAAATTGTACTTCGGCAATGAGCAAACCCAAAAATGTCATTGAAACGAAGCCGTTGACCTTTGGACCAGTACGTACTCGCATCTTTTCCAAATATCTATTCTTTAGGCGAACTCGAAATCCTTTTGCGAGCTCCTTTTTCCCTCTTTTCTCTCGCATTTCGATATCGCACACCTCATTTCCCTCGACGCTGACGCCAATTCAGCGTTGAATTGACGCACGACAAATACGCGAACTTATCAACGTACTCGACTACACGTCGAACCTAGTCAAACGGACGTTCAACACGTCGAATAAATTCGCTCGTGTTGTTTCTTACGGCCAATGCGAGTTAGATAAGGTATTTTTTTTTTCGCAAACAGCGAATACACTTACCGAGAAAACACCCTGATCTATGTTCTCTTGCGATTTCTCAAACCGAGCTGGGATCTTGTTTTCGTACGACAAAGCTGTAGGATTATCATTGAACGATACCGTTCCCCAGGCTCGATACAGGTCGCTTTTTTGCTACGAAACAATACGTGTAAAAATAAAAGCTTTGCAAAATAATTACAGCGGAAAATTTTTTCAAATAATTGACGAATCAATTATAATTTTTCACCAACAATTCGCCAACATGCAAGGTCGAATCGAACAATAGCCGTCGTAATCTGAGATGCGTAACGCTTGTATAAAAAAATTCGTGTTTTTCCCCCTCGAATTTGAATCGACGAATATTTCGAAGGGAAAGACCCGAGAGAGACTTTTCAACGTCTATTTTGCATTTTTTTTTCTCTTTTTGAAGAAATCCCACATAATATCTTTTCTATTAAGGTCTCTAAACATGGCGAAATATAAAAATACATCACGTACGTATAAAGATTAATAATACATTCGAAAGTATTATATCGCATATTCCAAAAGGTACATTGTACCATTCGATTGATTTTCTGTGTTGTCGACCTTGCAACGATACATTGTGTTGAATAAATCAGCCTCCGATACATCGACCTCGATGAGAATTTTTTTTCCTTCGATGCAATTAAAATCGAGAAACCATTATTTTATTGAAATATCTCAAAAACAGAAACCTCGCTGATGACGTCGAACCAAATTCGGTGCAGCCGACTTCGACCATCGAGGCCGTTAAAAAGGCTCCCAAAATAGCATTTATCGTCCATCAATGCGATAAAAGTAATTAAACGTGAATTCAACGTATATCGGATAAATTAAGCGATTATGCGGAACGATCTTCACCTTTGAAACAAAATTTTCCATCTCGATGATAATGCAGCGACAAATAACGCTATTATTTGAGAAAATATGTGCCATCACATTTCGCCGCATCGAGACACCTGAATAAACTCTAAAAATATGCACGACGACGTCACCGGAAAAAAATTGCGCTCGATCGTTGAATGTTACGCGTATCATTCTAAGCTAAATTTCGACGACATTAGGCTTTTTGTTTTATCCCTAAAATGACTTTGTAAACTTCACGCTTAAACGAAACGATGAAAAAAGTTCGACATTATGACATTTTTTTCACTCATTTCAATCGTATTTTATATTAACAAAAAAAATTTCCGTAACGAATTTTTCGCAACGAAAAACAATTTTCCGGCCAAGCTACAAAGTCAAGGTCACGATTAATTTTCACGCAGCTGGTCGTGTCGACACTTAGTAGTATACGACGAATGGCTATGAGCGATAATTACATAATTTGTAGGTTTATATAAACAAAAAAAGCGTATTGTTTGGTGAAAAATTCATACAAAGCGAACTCGCTAACGATGTGTAATAATTACCTCGTTTCCGACAAGATATCTATATTGCTCGTATAAATATTCCGTTCCGAAAATACCCAGCATACTAGTGGTAACTAATAAAACTAGCATCAAGATGAACATCAAACTATAATAGGGTTTGACACGAGCTGAGATGATATATCTTTGATTCGGCGGTGGTGGCACAGGGTACCCGCCTGATTCCAAATCGGTTTTTTTGGCCTAAAACAGAAATATTTTCGAATTAATATAGTTACATTGGTCTTCGAGTAATGTGTTTAGTTAATAAATTCAATCGAATGTGTTTTGTTTCACGATGACCTATATTGGTCGCATGAGAATGATACTAGGCTACGTGGAGTACAAATTAGAAAAAAAAACACATCGTTCGAAAGAATTCAAATTTTTAAGGAATGAAATTGTAAAATATGTAATGAAATATTAATGAAGTTGAATTAGAGGAATAATGGCAATTATTAGTCAAAATACTTAGTTGAATTTACCTCATCGCTGGGCTCGACGACAATGTTATCCACTAAAGGTTCTTCTAAATTGTCCGCTTTTTTTTCGCCGAGAGCTTTCGTTATGACAGTCATTATGACTGAAAAATTGCTTTACTACGCGAGATGAAGTATTTATAAATTAACGCAATTAACTAACAATTCGATACGACTCGATTACCACAATGAATAATGTTTTTATTTTTTCTACGCTTCACTTTTCCTTGGTGAACTACGTAATCAGCTGTTTACATTATACTTTTTGTAACAAAGAGAAAAAGTATAGGTACCTATTTATTTATTTCACAGATTTTTCATCAGACGTGACAAGCAATGAATCATACGTGTTGAGCGTGAGGCATAAGCGCTGTATAAATTTTCTTGAATATCATGAAAATTTGAAAAAATTGTGTAACAATTTAAGGTTTTTTTTTAATTACAAAGTAAAAAAATGTATTTTTAATTCAAATTTGATACTAAAAAAATAATTGAATTTGAGAAATTTCTTCTCATTATCCCAAAAAAAAGGTTTGATCTGAAGAAATCTCATGTTTTCCTTAAATTCAAATTGTAGTATTGTATTATGTATTTTAAAGCAGCTCTAGCGAGTATCTTTGTAACCACTCATTGACACTTTTACGGTAATTACTGTGGTAAAAACAAAAAAAATCAAAATAAACTTTGAAAGCTCTTTCGTCTTTCAGTAATCAGCAAAAAATGGAAAATTACTGCAGGAAATTATTTCAAACAATACAAAATCACAAATTAGTTAGAAGATGCAAAGTGTTTGAAAGAATTTAATTAAAGGTATCGCGAGTGCTAACTTTCGTATTAATTGATAAGTTTCATTGCGGCTTTTAGATCCTCTGAT
Source organism: Maconellicoccus hirsutus (assembly GCA_003261595.1). Classification (NCBI taxonomy): domain Eukaryota; kingdom Metazoa; phylum Arthropoda; class Insecta; order Hemiptera; family Pseudococcidae; genus Maconellicoccus; species Maconellicoccus hirsutus. Next base: position 26,469 of record QBDW01005646.1, on the reverse strand, counting down.
ATTCAAATGTTCAACCCAAGGAACGGATAGATTCAGCTTCAGAATCTTGGAGTAAACTTCATGTAATGACATTAATTCGCACTTTTCTTAAAGTATTTCTCGTTTTTTGAATTCAACCCCATTCTTACTTCTCCCAATGGCTGGTAACTTTTGGCAAAGTTCGCATTAGTGAGTATGCCCGAGATGTGAATCACGTATGATGTGTATTTTCAATCTTCATTTCAATAATCTCATTATTTTGATTCTTAAGTAGCATTTTAAACGAAGTGTTTTTTTCAGCCAACAATGGATTCTAGATAAACAAGATTTAATTCGAGAAAGGCAACACGACCTCGTTATTTTGGCCGAAGAAGAATACCAAAAAATCTTCATCTTTTTTGCCAACTGTAAGTATTCCTCATTCCATCTCGATTAATCACCCAAACATTTAATCGACGATACTCATGAACAGTGATACAAGTACTGGGTGAACAGCTCAAACTGCGTCAACAAGTAATCGCCACAGCAACCGTTTATTTCAAAAGGTTTTACGCTAGAAATTCTTTAAAAAGTATAGACCCTCTTCTCTTAGCTCCCACTTGTATATTCTTAGCCTCCAAAGTAGAAGAATTTGGTGTCATATCGAATACCCGATTGATATCTACGTGTCAGACTGTGGGTATGTTCCAATTTTCCGGATCAACTTTTATTTCATTATTTTCGCCATGCAAACCGTTTCGTATCTTGTTTTTGTTTTTTGCAGTGAAAACCAAATTCAATTACGCTTACAAACAAGAATTTCCTTATCGTTCGAATCACATATTAGAATGCGAATTTTATTTACTGGAGAATTTAGATTGCTGTCTTATTGTTTACCAACCATATCGTCCATTACTACAAATGATTCAAGATATTGGTCACGAAGATCAATTACTTTCCCTTGCTTGGAGATTAGTAAATGATAGCTTACGTACGGATGTTTGTCTATTGTATCCCCCTTATCAAATCGCCATTGGTAATAAACTCTCAACTTATTAGTGCAGCACTTCGAGACAAAATATTCCATTATTCTTCGTTCACAGGTTGCCTTCAAATTGCTTGCGTTATTCAACAAAAAGACGGATTAAAGACGTGGTTCGCTGAATTGAATGTCGACATCGATAAAATACAAGAGATAACTAGATATATAATGAACTTATTCGATTTATGGAAATCATACAAAGAGGAAAACGATATTCAAGCTTTATTGGCTAAAATGCCCAAACCAAAAACACAAAATAATAGATAATTGATGGAGGTTTGAAATCTAATTACCAACTAATAAAAATTATTCATTCCTTTTAACTACGAATATGTTTAGCGGTTTACTCGCTCACTTGAATTTCGAAGACTTTGACTTTTCTACTTTGGGTCCTCAAATAATACTATTTTGATAAGTGCTTTACATTACGAATATCATTTCCTATTATATCTTCAAATCTTGTGATAATTCATCTCTCATCTTATTTTTAATGTTAAGGATCGTAGCATTTTACCGTCGATTTTTTTATATGATAATGGATAAATATACTTTTAAGAGCGCAATTCGGGATCAATTCGGATCATTTATTATAATCAGACATCACACATGAAAAAAAAGTCAAAAGCATAAAAAAGAAACAATTATATTAACATAGTTCGCAGACAAAAATATTAAAAAAAGAAAACTAGTTTCATTCATCTTCTTCTCTATCTTTGTTTTTCTTTTTTTTCTTTTTCTTTTCTTTTTTGACCTGAAATAAAAATACCAAACGTGAATAATTTTGAAAAATTTTCCCAAATCGTTTAAAATTTGGTTAATTTACCGTAGTTTCTTCTTCAGCTTCATTTTGGATATCAACTTGGGATTCTTCTTCGGTCACGTTTAAATCTTTCTTTTTCTTCTTCTTTTTCTTTTCCACCTTAATGGACGTGTTCAAGGAATTATCCGGAGATGCATCTGAGATTGGACTCACAGCTTTTCTCTAAATTGAAATCCAAACAAAAAATTAAGAACAGCACAAAAACGAACTGTGAATTGAGGAAAACAATACATACTTTACGTTGATCGTCTTCGATTTTAATGTCCGCCGGCGATATTACCTCTTGCTTTACTTGCCTGTAATGGGAAGAAAATTATATTAGAAAATAAGACACAATATAGAATAAAAAATAGCAAAAACTTACCCTTGCCACCAATTAGTGGGAGTTTTTTCGTTCGGTTTACCATACTGGTCTAACAAACCTTGAGCTATTAATTTTTTCTTCAACGTAGCCTATGGTAAAACAAAAAAATTCAAGTTAGTCGAGAATAAATTCGTAAAACACGAAATGTTGGCTGTGAAGTGTTAGGTAGATAGAACGATATCAGTACCTTAGCACCCAAGCCCCACTTTCTAGGATACGTATCGCGATCCATTAACACACGTTTGATTTTGGCAACAGAACCGTGATCACAGCCTGCCATTGTGGCGGTAGTCATTAAAGCGATACCTAACAATTTACGGGTTAGAATACTACGTATTATAGCGATAAGTTAGCAAAATGTGGAAGAGAAATATCAACCTAATGCAATTGCTTCTCCCTTCGTAGTCACAATGACGATTTCTTGATCTATTTCAATACCATCTTCGAAGCGAAGTACACCAGGTAACATAATTTTCGCTCCGTAGCAAATGGCATTCACCTATAAAACAGAACATATCATAGTACCGCGGAAATATTTCGAACATTGTTCAAAATATAATCAACGTACTGCGCTATCTTTCATAATTATACGTTTATGATTTGTCAACAAGCTTTCTAATGGCCGTATGACCCTTCTTAAATAACTTTCGTCCTTAAAGTTTTCGTATAACCATTGGGCATCCAATATATCGTGTAAGGTAACTAAACCATCTTCTTCACTGTGATGTCCTGTAAGACGAATGTGTTATTGGCTCGCTAGGTAGAGGATACGCGAAGTAAAAACGACAAATCTCACCAGATCGATTTCTACGCAGTTCAATCATTTGTCCTCCGACACCAAGTAATAAACCGAGATGAACACACATCGTTCTTACGTACGTACCGGCTTCACATTTTACCCAAAAAACGCCTATGTTTTTCTCTTCATCGTAATCTAATAATTTCGTATCATAGATGGTACGAACTCTCAATTGCCTTTTGACGGCGGAAATTAACGGAGGACGTTGGAATAAAGCTCCTCGTAATCTTTCTAAGCCTTGAGTAATCTAAACAAAATGAATATGTAAGTAAGGTATACGTGAAAAATGTATAATTAAAAAAACTTACTTTTTTCACACTTTCCACTTTTTCGTGCAATTGAAAGATAGCGATGTACTCCTTTCCGGCGCTTTGCTGAGATTTCACCAGTCTTGTGGCTCTATCGATACAGACAACTAAGCAACCTGTTGAAGCATAACAATAGAAATAGATAAAAAAGAATTACGTCGATGTGAAATATTGAGCAAACTATGAATAGAGATGTTAACCTGTAGTTTTAGGATCCAAAGTCCCAGAGTGACCAGTTTTATCAACTTTCAATATTCTTTTAATCCACGCTACAACTTCATGAGAACTTGGATTAGCGGGTTTATCCAAGTAGATACATCCCGATCGAATGTAATCGTGAATTTCTCTTTTTAAAGGAGAAGCACCAAACGGTAAAGGTGTGTAATGATTAGTGCGTACATTCAATTTGTCGAAATTCTAAAAATTCAAGTGAATAAATCGACCGTGACTACGTGAAAAAAATGCAAGAGGAAAACAAAATTAAGTACTTTTAGCAATAAAGGCCAATCCGTTGTATCCAATTTAGGAACGTCATTTGAGGGTTCAACTCTGAAATCTGATTCTGTTTGAATAGCGCCTATCGACTTCTTCTTCTTCTTAGACTTCTTGGTAGATTGATCGATCAATCCTAAGGAAATGCGCAGTGACATTAAATAAATTGAAACGCAATTATACTTGATAAAACAATAGTCACAAACACGAAGCACGATTAATTTAGACTTGAAAAATAACAAGAAACACCTCACACAAAAAAAATGTGTTACAATCAAATCAACAAGGATAATATTTTGAAGTAAATGCTCACCTTCGTCTAACATTTTGAATGGTTAAATTAATAAAATAACAAACTACGAATTAAATAAAATCAGAACAGTGAGAATTTATTTAATCGCGAGCACATGTTTTAAACAGAAGTTTAAATCAAAATAAACACCAGTTTTTCATCCCTGCCAAGAATTCAGATTCCCATGCCGCGAAAACCGGCAAGTAAATAAAAAACGTATTCCATCGATGAGCGTAAAGAAACCCTCGATGATGATTTTATAATCAAGTCCCATTATTGTATTGCTTGGATTCAACTATTTTTCTATGTTTTTCTTACCATTTACAAATAACTTTTATTATTTTCTTTTTTTTTCAATAAATTTAAAAAGAAATCAAGTATTTTAATTAATTAATAGTTAACAAGTTTTCATAATTATTAAAAAAATCAAGTTTTGAATTATGATTGTAAGGTTGTAAGTTGACACTTTCCATCTACAAAGTCAAATCGAAAATTTCAAAAATGAAAAATCAAGGAATCAGTGCTGCCATCTAAAATTTAAAAAAAGTGAGTAGAAAAATAATTCTGATAATGATAATAAATGAAAATTTTAAATTATTTTTGATTTAATTTAATTGAAATTTACATGGATTTTTTCGTTGAGTGAATTATATGTAAGTAGTTCTTTCATGTTTAATTATATTTGTTAAGATTGATCATCAATTTTTAAGATCCATATTCAGTTTGGCGAAATATTTTCATTTGAAGGCTTTCTCAAAATTCGAATTGACACTCGAAAAACTTGAATTCGAAATCAATTGTTATCAGCCGGCTATTATTACCTTTATGCTTAATACGGCTTTTTTTATTTCAAACGTTTCATTCAGACCACGTTATTCGCATTATAATAAACTCTGTTATTTGTCTGTATTTGATTTCATTCATAAAGTTATTGAGCTTTTTCAAAAAGTACTCTTGTTATTTACAGTTCTTCTAAAATGGTTCTACTCGGAGAAGTTTTTCCCAATTTTGATGCTGATACTACAATTGGACAAATAAAATTTCACGATTGGCTCGGAGATGGGTAAGAGGAAACTTCTGATTTCGTATTGATGTAAAGTTTCTTTGGTAGATTAAAAAGCAATTTTTAATCTTATCCTGCGTGACCATTCTTTTTTAGATGGGGTATCTTATTTTCACATCCTTCGGATTATACGCCCGTATGTACCACAGAATTAGCAAGGGTTGCAAATTTAATTCCCGAGTTTGCTCAACGAAACGTCAAGGTCATTGCCCTTTCTTGTGACTCAGTAGAATCTCATCAAGGGTGGATCAATGTAATTATCCGTTGATTGAATGATTTCACAGTCTAATCCTTTAATCCAATAACTTTTTCTCCTTCAACTCTCAGGATATCAAAAGCTTTGGTGGTATCATCGGCGATGGTTTCCCCTATCCAATAATCGCAGATGAGAAACGTGAATTGGCTGTGAAATTGGGTATGTTAGACCCTGCCGAAAAAGACAGTAAAGGATTACCATTGACTTGTCGCGCTGTTTTTGTTATTAATCCTGATAAAAAGTTGGCGCTTTCTATTTTGTATCCTGCAACTACCGGTCGTAATTTTGAGTATGTATTTGATAGATGAGCGCGATTATGCCTTTCCGATATCTTGTGACTTGGTTAATTTTTTCAGTGAAATCTTGAGAATTATAGACTCCTTACAGTTGACCGCCGTGAAAAAAGTAGCAACACCTGTTGATTGGAAGGTAGGTAGTAGGTACCTAAGTACTAAGCATAAGTAGTTTATTTTTGTGGTGAAAAAATTGAAATATTCGTCAATTTCCAGCGTGGAAACGAATGCATGATACTCCCGACTTTATCGGAAGACGATGCCCAGAAGAATTTCTCAAGATATTCCAGTATTAAGGTTCCTTCGGGAAAAAATTATATTCGTATGACTAAAGATTACTAGAGGTTATGACTATTTTTCAAGTAATTTTCTTATTTGTATCTCAATCGGATTATTTGTATTTCTAATTTTTATCTTAAGTACCATTTAATTATAATTGAAATCGAGCATATCAAAATGAAGAGATAAAATCCACTACACTGAAGTTTTGAGTTGTTAAATATTTCATCAATTTTGTTTCTTTGTATCGATATTTGAAAAGTATGAAATACAAAGGAAAACAATTTACATATATTCTATTTATTATAAACCAATATAGTTACATAATGTAAACGACGCAAAAATAACGAAAAACAAGAACAATAGTGCTATCCAAATAGGTATGGTATCTGCAAAAAAAAGTAATTCCAAAATTTAGAAAAAATTAATTCTTCACGTCAGAAGAAAATCTGATGTACTAACCTCGATAAGACAAATTATGAATGCAAACTTTTTTATCTACTGAAATACTAATTACAGAAGCTTCTGAGGTAGTAGTAAACGAATCATCGTTATCAGATCTCGATACAGGAACAAATTCTAATCCCGTAATAAAGAAACTATGTGCGTTGGGAATGCTCATAACCACCTACATAAGGATAAACGATTACTCTGAAAATGTTTCACGAATACTGAAATGTGAAAATGAAAAAATTACTTTTAAATTGAAGGAAGTCAAAATGAAAACAGTTCCCGCTAATGTCCCTGCTGCCACAAATCTGCCATCATTTCTGACCGCTAAAGCGGACAACGTTTGTTTGAATTCGATATGTTTCACAAGAAATCCTTTTCCGGGATGCCACAATTGCACCTGAGCCGGATTTTTACCAATTTTTTTACCTATAGCGTTGGTGAGCATAAACAGACAACTTATTTTCGGATCACTATCCAACACAGAAAATCTGAAAAAAATCGAAAATTTTTCAAAATACCGTTGACAATTGACAAGCAGCAATAAATTTTTCCTACCGACTGCGTTTGAACAAATATTTCATTCCGTTCGAAGGAACCCATTTCAATTCGTGAATTTTTTCTCCCGTGGAACTGTCCCAAATTACAGCGGTTTCATCTTTCGAAACTGACACGATCTAGCAAATCATTGAAATACTTTTAAATTATTTGCGAAAAAATAACGACGATATAATATTACTCGTACTTTCGAACTATTGGGATCAATATCAATATCATCAATTTCTTTCTTATGAGCGTCGATATCCAATTTCAGTTTCATAGAAGGGAATTGCCATATCCTGATGTGTCCATTAGTACCTCCAGTTATTATTAAACTATCTTTTAAGTTTACTTTAACAACATTTTGCACCGAATCTTCACCACTAAAACATTAGATATATGACATGAACTGATTATTTTCAAAAAGCAACGCATATTCTTACTGGAATTCCGTTTGAACGCTAATTTCTGGTAAAAACTGGAACGTCATAGATTTATTGCAACTAACGTCGTTAATGGAATGATTATTACCAACCGCAGAGACATTTTTCCGGTTTCTCAATGTCTCTTGCGAATTTTCTTTATCTACAAATGAAAAATACATTCAATAACTTACTTACACAAGATACGAATCAAACTAGCAATTAATTTTTTCACCGTTTTTACTAGAATGAATTTCTTCCTTTTCAGAGGTAACGCAATATTTAACTTTATACAGTTGGCAGTGTTTTTCTTGTCCTGCTGCTATGTAGGAATTCTTTCCGTTTTTAATTGCAGCACAGTTCATCACTACATTGTTTCCAGTGTCATATTTGAGGATTTTTTTCGCCGACACAGACCCGTTTTCGTAAGTTAGTTCGAAACATTCCTGCAAATGAGTGTGTTTCATTTAGAAGATGAACAATAATTTAGCATTAGTGAAAGTTACTCACAAAGCCATTTGCGACGCCAGTGTTGGAAAACCCACCTCCTCCAGCAACTAATACATGTCTACCAGTTAATAATTGAACGGAATACAAGGGATAATCAACCCCTGCTAAAATAGATGTGCTTTTCAATGGACGTGTCATGATTACTCTATTTCAAGTTACGATTTCAATTGTCACAGAATGGTCTCACTATGATAGTAGAACAAAAAATAAGGTATGAAATTACGCTTACGTAAAATTTCAAACATGACCTGTTTTTGTGAATAATAATTCACGCGAAATTTTGAAACAAAAATCATTTAAATGACATACGAAATTATTCGGAAAAGTGTTTGTTGTTATTGATAAATAAAATGATAAAATATGAATGTAATATCAGTGTCGCCAATAATCGAAATTAAAATGATGTTACGTTGCATAATTATGGCGTTTGGCGGTGTCTGTAGTGAAACTCCTTTGAAAAGTAATAATTAGATTAGTTCGAATGATTAAAATTAAAATAACGCAATTAATGGTACGTCAAGAAACTATAATCAAGCACAAAACAGCGTCATTACGTTCGTAAAATTTTAATTGTCAATTTTATCATAATTTTCTTCGAAAGATAATTTTCTGACAGACTTGGCATTCACCGGAGAAATCAGCGGTTTTTACAATTTAAGGTAAGTGAGTGATATAAAGGAAAAAAAATGAATGCGTTCTTTATTAAATTCAACCATTTCAAAGCGTTAAAACTTATTAAAACAGTTTTCAATCGAGAGAACTGTATCTAGGCCTACTACTAAACATGCTTAGGTACTGTATATTAAACAGAAAGAAATGGCGTGATGGTATACTTAAAATAGTCTTTAGTATTATACATTTTTAATGGATAGTCGGATACGTAAGTGAAAAAATCAATCGAAAGTTTAGTTATTTACAGCTGAACGTTTATTTGTAAATAATTACGTTACAAATCTACATATTTCACGCAACCTTGAATTATCGAAGAAACCATAAAAATTTCAATAATCCTCTGAGCTTTTTCAACTGCGACAGCAAACGTTTTAATCACTGTTGATAGAATCTTCTACATTAAAAGTTTCGAATGGTCGCGTTGAAATTCGAAAATAACGAATTATCGATACAATGAGTTTGTGGTGGCCCGGCGAATGGGATCGTTTGGTATCAAAATTTGAAGATTGGATTGTGAAAAGACATGGTTATAATAAGCTGCAGCCGAGACTTTTATCAAGAGGATATCAAACAATGGTAAACAAACAAAAACCAAACGAGCGAACCTGTACAACCTTCCATTTTGCAAATGCAGAAAATCATTGTAGTTCCAAACTTTCATTTCCAACATCTAAAAATACCAGAGGATCTTATGTTCACAAACCATCATCAATCGAGATTACCAAAGATATAAGTAAAGTTCCTGAGCTCTGTTTGAGTAGTTTGGATAAAATGGATGCCGTGTTGAAGCAATATGAACGAGCCTTTTCCAAATTACAGAAACGTGGCCCAAAACGTTCAACTTCCATGATTAATCATAACCTCGATATTTTAAGTGAAGACGTCATTCAGAACATGTTCTTGAAGTGCTATCATGCAAATAGAAAAGGTCAAGAAATTGCTACATCCAAAATATAAAAAATATTCAAGGACTTTTGTGCTAATTATGTACGTTTAAAAAAAGTATTTGAACTTGGAAAACTATTATTACCTATGTATTTTAGATCTCGTTTGTTTGACATTTTTATACCATTTTTGCGAGTAGGCCTATAATTGTAAGTTTTATCTTCTTCTATGTTAGCATTAAAAACAGGTTTTCTTTGGTAGAATACTTACCTCCTATTTCAAAAATAATAAATAAATAAGATATCAATAAACTGGATGTTTCTTTTTCAATAAATCATTCCATGTTGTTTTGTGTTTTACTCATGATGATAGCGTATAATGTGCTTAGAAAATCCTAAAGTTTCAAAACGTTTGAGGGAAATGTTTGTTGATTAATTTTTATAACCAACGCAACCTTCAGTCATTTTGTTTTTGATTTCAGATTTAAAAATGGGCGAAGATTTGGATTCAACAGATGCAAATGACTTTTCTTTTTTTAAAAATGATCAAGATTTATTTGATTTTGAACAAAAAGGTCGTTCCATGGTTAAAAAACTAAAATACTTAGAGGTTAGAATTCAACAGGCTTAATTTTGTATCAACATTCATATTTACCTAATTTTTCAATGCGACAGAATGAATTACAACAATCACGTGCCGAAATGCAAACATTATCCTTTGCCAAATTAGAATTAGAAAAGATGCTTGAAAAAGAAAAAGTAGAATCGAAAGAAATGAAAACTCAATTGAAAACTATTCAAGAAACGATGCAGCAATGGGAAAAAGAAAGGACAATTCAAAAAGATTCATCAATTGCGCAATCAATCGAACTTGAGTTACTACAAAAAGAGCGAAATTCCCTTAATGAACAAATAAAAAACCTTAAGGTTTTTTAAATTAATCGTTTCATCGAATGAAATGAATGTTTCAGTTAATAATCAGTGCTCTTACAGATCAAAAATACAGAACTCGAATTACAGAACTCGGAAATACAGAAACAGTTGCGAAATCAAAATGATTTGGAATGTGTTTTCAAATCCAAAAAGAAGAAGATCGATGGAATCGTTGATAAAATTCATAGGTAAATTTAAAATTATTCTACGTAAATGGATGATGATAAGCGTCAACTTCGAGTTTTATTTTTTATTTTTAGTGAGAGGCAAAAATTAGACAAACAATTTGTCTTCTTGAAAAAACAAGTTACATCATCAAAACACGCCGGAGAACAAATGATCGCTTTATTGGAACATCATCATAAAGCATTGAGCAGAGCATATGATGAAAATAAATCTATGAAGCTCTCTCAAATGGTCTTAACAGGTAACTCAAAATTTATGTTTTCAATCTGATTAACAATAATAAAATTTTCAAATTGCTTTCTATATAGGTGAATTGCAGTCTGAGAGAAATAAAACTATCGATGCGACGAGCCACTATGCAGCTACAGCAAAAAAAGAGATTGAAATGTTGCAAATGAAATTAAAAGAGGTCATGGAAACATCATGAATTGAAATGGCAATTTATAATTTTTCACGAACGCGTAAAAGAATTATTGGAGAATTGTTTTGTTAGCGTGAAGAAATGGTGTCTTTCCTGAATCATAAAATTGAAATAGATATCGAAGAAAAGAAGAAGCTGAATGAAACTTTGAATTGTATGTTGCAAGAACAGATTCGATGTAACGAGTTGGAAAATTATTTTCGGAATTCTATAAGGTGAAAATTTTGCATTCAAGTAAATAGCAGGACCTACTAACAGCAAATATGTATAGTATTTTTTATTAAATTATCTAGTACCTATTTGCCTGATATCTATGCCATAATAATACCTACTTTACTCCTAAAATGGATAATTATTAGAATTAATAACAATGAGTAAAAAATTTGTCTATGGGGTAAGCCTTCTCCCCCTATCGATACGTTCCTGTTCCTGTCCATGTTTCATGATTAAAAATGTTAAAGCATTACTTATTTTGTAGTGAATGGGAGAAAGAAAAACAATAATAGGTGATACAACTTGAATAACAACGGCACTCAAATTCAATGAAAATTTATTTCATATTCGTGAAATGTCGGTAAACTACATGCGTAATTAATTTTAAAGTTTTGCATGAATTGTGTAGGTCATATCATAAATAATAAATAACCATTTTACTTCCTGCTGATTCTTTTATTCTGTTCATTTCGTTAAGTAATAATTACGTTTGCTTAGCTGTTAGCTTTGCGAAATAATTATTGTATTTTCTACGAAAGTGTAAATTCCTGAAAGTGGCACCACTGTACAGTAAATTTGTTTACTTTCAACTTTATCCAGGCCGTCTGGGCCGTCTAGGTGGTCCCAATGAGAAGGAAAGTTTCACTTTCCTACTTGTTTCAAGGTTTTCCTAGGTTTCTGAAAGAAATAATCTGTGAGATAAAAATAACGAATCAAAATGTTTCCGCCGAATTCCATTTTTCTATACGAACACATGAAAATTAAAAAAGTAGTCCCTTTTGTACAATGTTTAATTCCGTTATTTTTATAACGTAAACGTGATAATTTTTCAAATTGATTCGAAGTTTTCGTTAAGTAGATCAGTTTTACTCGTATGTATGATTAACATCTATATAAAACGTACAAGTGTCAATGCAAATTCCATTTTCGTTACTTTTCAATCAAAACTTGGTTTAAACTTATCGGTTGTTTTTGCATCGAACCCGCTACTTTCAGTCATCTATCGGAAACATTCGGTGTTACGCGTTGATTACTTCGGCCGCTAAAAAAGACAAAACAATAAAAATGAGCGCTGGCAATTTAGTTGAAGTTTTAGAAAAAACTGTTTCTTCGGGTAGGTTATGATATATACTGTATTTCAACACATTTACTTCTGATAAGATTACGTATAATGTAAACTCCTAATGTATAGTTTACAAATCAAGCACAAACTGTGTCATTCTTCGTTACTCGAATTATATTTCAATTATTGCGTAATCCTTCGTAACCGCCTAATTCTGCTATGTAACAATTTCGCGGCATTTCTCCTATTTTACAGATAAAAATCAGTTAGAAGCGGCGCGGCAATTTTTAGAACAAGGTCTACAATCAAATCCGGTTAGTACTAACTGAAGGGTGACATTTCTGTGGCGATGCTTTCTTCAATGAGAATTTATCTTTTAGCTCGAATTCATTAAAGCGCTGTCCGATGTCTTGGCAGATCCAACGAACACACCGGTGGCTCGTATGGCCGCCGGTTTACAAATTAAAAACACTCTTACCTCAAAAGATCCTGTGATTAAAGAACAGTTCCAACAAAGATGGATATCTTTCCCGGAAGAAATTAGGCGATATATCAAACAGAATGTGCGGCATTATTGTTCATTATGCAAGATACGCGTTCAGAAAAAGATTAACTTTTTTGTTGTTTTACATAGGTTTTAAAAAGTTTAGGTACCGAATCAAGTCGACCAAGTTCAGCTGCTCAATGTATTGCCTTCATAGCTGTTATCGAATTACCATTAAATCAATGGCAAGACGTTATAAACGTATTATGTTCCAATATAATTAACGAATCCAGCGAAACAGTCAAAGAAGCTAGTTTAGAAGCTATCGGATATATTTGTCAAGATATAGTAATTATTTGTGCTTTAATGAAACGTCGTATTTTTTTCAAAAAGAGATCTCACGCTAAAACGTTAATTCCAGGATCCGGATTGTTTAACTTCTCATTCGAATAATATTTTAACGGCTATCGTTCACGGTATGCGGAAGGAAGTGGCGAATCGCCATGTAAGACTTGCGGCAACCACGGCGTTGCTTAATTCCTTGGAATTCACCAAAGCCAACTTCGAGAAAGAGGTAAATTTATCGTCGGAAAATGCGTATTTTAAGCGAATGTAAAGATTTCCTATGCATATATTTTTTTTAGAACGAACGTAATTATTTAATGGGCGTTGTTTGCGAAACAACCCAATGCTCCGATACCCTAACACGAGTTGCGGCTTTGCAATGTTTAGTTAAAATAATGTCGTTGTATTATCATTACATGGAGCCGTACATGGCACAAGCCTTATTTCCGGTAAGTTTTTCACGATGGTCATCTTTCGTGGGGTTAGTGATTTATTCGACGCTACGTTGTTGGTTTAGATCACGTTAGAAGCGATGAAATCGGACATCGACGATATTTCTTTGCAAGGTATCGAATTTTGGTCGAATGTCAGCGACGAAGAGACCGATTTGGCGATTGAAGAATCAGAAGCGGCTGATTTAGGTCAACCGCCGACTAGAACATCGAGATTTTACGCTAAAGGCGCGTTGCAATTTTTGGTGCCGATTCTTATGCAAAAGCTTACCCAACAGGTAATCGCGAATTGGTTTTTTTCATTTTGATCCTTACTAACGTTATTGTGGTTGTATTTCGAACAATAGGAAGAGTTGGACGATGACGACGAATGGAACCCTAGCAAAGCGGCGAGCGTTTGTTTGATGTTATTAGCTCAATGTTGCGAGGAGGATATCGTGGATTATGTTTTACCTTTCATAAAAGATAACATCAAAAATCCCGATTGGAGATACCGCGACGCGTCACTAATGGCGTTCGGTGAGTTAACGTCGGGCGTTCGCGATCTACGGAAAGCTATATTTTTGTAATATCCGCAGGAGCGATATTAGGCGGTTTGAAGACTGAAACATTGAAACCGCTGGTGGAAACGGCGATGCCAACCATCGTGGAATTGATGTACGATTCGAGCGTCGTGGTACGCGATACCGCCGCTTGGACTATCGGTCGTATTTGCGAAATTACCCCTGATTCGGCCATCAACGAAGCGTGTTTACCTACTTTACTCACCGCCTTAGTGAACGGTCTCTCGGCCGAGCCTCGAGTAGCCGCCAATGTGTGTTGGGCGTTTAACGGCTTAGCCGAAGCGGGCTACGAAGCGGCTGCCTCCGCCGAGCAAACGGAACAACCTCAAACGTACTGTCTATCGAAGTATTTCGATTTGTTGGTCGAAAAATTGGTCGAGACGGCTAATCGTGCGGATGGCGCGCAGGTTCGTCTTCAGTGAATAAATTCACGCTGATGCGGTTCTAAGCTCAAGTTTCTATTCTCATTTATCTGATTTGTTTAACAGTCGAATCTGAGATCGGCGGCGTACGAAGCGTTGATGGAAATGATCAAGAATTCGCCTAAAGATTGTTACGCGACCGTACAAAAAATGACTATAATAATATTGGAAAGGCTTAATCACATTTTAACGTTGGAAGGCCAACTTCACAATACTACAGATCGGTCGCAATTCAACGATTTGGAAGGCTTATTATGCGCAACGTTGCAGGTTCGTATGCGAAACTACTCGTTCCGCGATGTTGATCGTTATTACAACGACGTACTATGTTTCGACGCAGAGCGTGCTTAGGAAAATGACGCCCGAAGATGCGCCTCAAATTTCCGACCAAATTATGTCGGCGTTATTGCAAATAATCAGTTTGAACTCCGGCAAATCCGGTGGCGTACAAGAGGACGCCTTGGTAGCTGTTTCTACGCTGGCCGAAGTCTTAGGCGAAGGTTTCCTCAAGTACATGGATTCGTTCAAACCCTTCTTAATCATCGGATTGAAAACTCACGTGGAAAATCAGGTCCGTTGTTTGGTGTTCTGTCGAGAAATTGTTTTTGCAATCGTCCATGACCTTTCTGCCGTTATAGGTTTGCCTGTCCGCCATCGGAGTGTTGGCTGATCTTTGCAGAGCGTTGAAAATGAGCATCGCTCCATATTGCGACGAAATCATGACTATTTTGTTGAGTAACCTGAGCGTAAGTACGATAACGAAGCGTGATAAGTCAATGAAGCGAAATTAAAATTTTTTTTATCGCCTACGCAGAATGATACTGTGCATAGATCGGTTAAACCGCAAATTCTATCTGTATTCGGAGATATCGCCTTGGCAATTGGACCGGCCTTCGAGAAGTACGCCGAAGTAGTGCTCAACATGTTGGTTCAAGCTTCGCAAATACAAATCGACAGAGTAAGACATACCAAGCGTACATTAGCGTGTGATTTCCAATTTCCATCGCGAACGGACGATTAATTCGGTGCTGTTTTGTCGACAGAACGACTACGAAATGGTGGACTACTTGAACGAATTAAGGGAAAGTATCTTAGATGCGTATACAGGTATCGTACAAGGTATTCAAGACGAAAGCGTCGCTGCCGCCAGCCCAAATGCCGCTTTGGTCGAGTCGCATGTGCCGTATATGCTCAAAGTGATTCGATCCATTGTCGAAGAAGACGATAAAAACGACGATACGATATGCTCGGCTGCCGGATTGATTGGGTAAGTATTTGGAGGAATGAAATCGCCCAAGGTTTTCGTATTCGAATCGACGATTCGTTTTTTCGCAGAGATCTGTGTACCACTTTCGGCCCGAAATTACTACCTACATTGGACGTGGATGTTTTGAATAGTCTACTAAACCGAGCTCGACGATCGAGAGTCGGTAAGACGAAAATTATCGCCCAGTGGGCGGGTAAAGAATTACGTAAATTAACCAAACAATCGAGTTGGTAAGTATTCAATGCTATTGTATTGAAGAATGCTCAAGGTGGTGGGAATATTTGCGATATGTACGATAAAAAGACTCGACCTTCGGGTTATCGCGGATTTACTACGTTTTTTCCGCCCCCTTTGGCCTATATATTTTTCTTTTACCTACTTCGTCCTAAAATACCATATTGATTCGTGTTGTTATTAATCTAGGCTGCCGAAAGCGCTGTAAAAAGTAAGTCATTCAAGGAATTGGTTTGCGCTTTTTTTTTCCTTAACAAATTTTCGTTGTGTGAATTTTTTTCGAAGTTATCGAGTCTTTTGGTCGATGCCTTGTGATTAATTTTTAGTCAAATGCTTTGGTTACCTTTTTTTTTCCCCTACGAACTTTATATTCGTTGGTTTAGCGCTTAGTTATTTTTTTTATGATTTTTCGCGTCAATTGAAAAATTACTTTTTTGCTGTTTTCACGAAGTTGCGGTGTTTATTGCGAAGGGCGGGTGGGTGCGGAAGAGTGGGTTATATTCGCTTACGAATCCGTTATTATATATTTTATGTTGCGACGTATTGTGCTATGTAAGTTCACGCGTATCTGTATTTTTGCCCCCACTTAAATGATGAATGGAAACGCGAAGATAATGAGATGATTGTGATTGACACGTGAACGACGGGTGCTTGTTAATGGATACGAAGGTAAATGGGGTGAAATTGAACGATGTAAACGAGTGTATGGGTGATTGGTGTTTATCGACTAATTGTGCGTATATTAGCGTTGCTGTTAATGTTAATTTTTTTATTACTTCGTATTTTTAATTTAAAAAGAAAATACTTTCATTCGTTTTTTCTTCTTTTTTTTTCTTTCTTTTTTTTTAGATTTGAAATCTTGACCAACAGGGTTCGTTGATGGAACAGATTAATCCCCCTTTAACCCCTCCTGTGTTTAATATTTAAAAAATTTATTCGTGGAAAAAAAAATATCCAAAAATATAAGTTGATTCGCGCAGGATGAATGTATATGCTAGTCCCCCCCTCCTTTTCGTCCCATTCGTGTACGCGAGAGTGTTTGCGTTATTTTATTAATATTTTATTATTGATGCGAAAATGGTTGTTTTACTTTTTTTTTCTCTCCTTTATATTCTTGTTCTCAAGTACCGCCATGTTTTTATTTCGATATGTCTTTTTTTTCTCTCACTTTTAATTATAGTTGATCTTTTTTTTTTCTCTTTGTTAATGTAATTTTTTTTTAAATTTTACGAAAAAAAATGAATATACGAGAAGTGTGGTGTAAATGCGTGGAAATATTCGATGCGTATATTTTATATATATATATGAATAAATGTGCAAGAAATTTGAAATAATTTTGAAAATGGAAATCACCGAGTATGCGTGAATGAATGAATTCGTACATAATGACTTGTGTGGTGTGGATGTTGATGTGTTGTTGTTGTTGTGTAAATTGTGATGAAATATATATTAAATAGTTTATGAATGTATGTGTGTACCTTTTTGTGTACCCTATGATACTCTTTTTT
Source organism: Maconellicoccus hirsutus (assembly GCA_003261595.1). NCBI lineage: Eukaryota > Metazoa > Arthropoda > Insecta > Hemiptera > Pseudococcidae > Maconellicoccus > Maconellicoccus hirsutus. The sequence continues at coordinate 8,934 of QBDW01005646.1, read as the reverse complement.
TTCATATTTTATCGATGTATAAATGAGATAAAAAGAATTGGGTTTGTTTTTGCGATGAAATAATTGGTATTTTTGTTGCATATACGTGTTCTGTGTATTGTGGTTTCTGTTTTCTCGTTTTTCTGCGTAGTCGAGCGTATCGTAGAGAGTGTGACAAATTTTGGTTAATTTTTTCGCCGACTTGGTAAAGACGATAGGTGTATGTTGTTTTATTTGGTGTATTGGTTGTGAAATGATAAATCGTCGGGTTGGGTTCTGGAAGTTGTAGCTGGTGAAGTGGGTGTCACGAGATAGATGGGTTTGATCGAATTACCCGAGTGATCGAAAGCGATGTTAGGAAATGCGCGTTTTTCGATTTAATTAAGCTTAATGTAACTTGCGTTGAAAAAGATTCCCATTCGAAAGCGTAATGTTCTTGGTATTTTACTGAAAACTCGGTTAGCGAATTTTATCGAATTTTTTAATCGAAATATGTCGAAGTTTGAGGTTGTAAAAAAAACAATTTCTTTAAATTTCGCCGTTGATTTTACATTTTGACAATCGAATGTGTTTGATTAAATTTTTTTTTAATTTTTCGCCTTCCAAGTATCGAATTCAACCTTATTTTGGGATTTTTCTGTAATCAAACTTGGTCAAATTTTATTGTTTGTTTTTTTTGCGAGTAATTAATTATAAAAAATTAATTTTCGTTGTAAACTTATTACGAAAATTATTATCGAAATCGGTGTCATTGTTGGAAATTTGTTTCCGTTTGAATTTTTTGTAATGATTATAAATTTTTTGATTTTTTGCCATCGAATTTGTTGTCACTTCGATCATTTTACTGAACTTTTTTTGATCATCGAATTTTTTTCCAGTTTTTATATTTTTTGATGATGGTAATCGAATTCTATCACTGAAGTAAATTTGTTTTCGTTTAAATTTTTTGTAAAAATTATCGAATTTTTCAATTTTTGATCATTGAATTTTTTGCACTTTGATCATCGAATTTTTTAATTTTCTGATTTTTCACTTTCAACTACCGATTTTTATTTTTTTTTCGATTTATCAATTGCCGATTATTAATGTTTTCTGTTTCCGATTATCGAATTCTTCCGAGTTTAATTCGTATTTTGCGAAAAATTCCTAGAATGTTGCAAATTAATTTAGGAAATTATTGATAAAATCGACGTCGATGATTTTGAATTTATTTTCGGTCGAGTTTTTATATTAATTACGGAATTTTTTGATTTTCAATCGACGTATTTTTTTGATGTTTATTTATAAAATTTTACGAGTTTTCGATTTTTGATTAATTTTTGGATTTTTGATAAATCAGTTTTTCAAGTATCGAATTTTTTTCATTTTTGATTATCGATTATCGAAATTTTCAACGTAGGTGATACAGGGTGTCACAAAATTTTTTTTGCATATGGAAAATGTTAATGCATCGGTTTCGTGTTGAGCACGTTCAACGAGGTATTAAACATTCAAGTACACTTTTCTCTCTTCCATGAACAGATAGACCATATGCGTACATAACGTTTTTTTGTTTCTCTCGATCAGTACTACCAACATTTTCAATAGGCAAAAAAAATTTTGTGACGCCCTGTAGGTGAAGGTGTAGGTGATCCTATGAAATTTTTTGATTTTTCTGGAACCCGATTAATACTTGGGATTTTTTTTTCTCGAACTCGATTATTTTGCGATCGATTTACAAAAAGAAACGTTTTGCGGCGGCTTCGATGGTCAATAACGTCTTCGCGCCGATTCGATTTTCCTAACGATTGATTTTTGATTTCGATATTTTTTTTTTCAATTCGCGAGTTGTGGTATTTTTTTCAAGTCATTTCGATAAATTACACATTTTCGCGTATTTTGCGAGACTGTGGGAATAAACATGTCGCCATTTGCGGTCATTTAGACGAGTTATCTTCTTCTCTCTCTACTGCGCTATTTTATCACTTACGATTATTATATACGATTTATTTTGTAATTGTTGCCAATCAAGTTATCTAATTTTTGTTTTTGACAATTTTCTTTTCTCTTTTAAAGCATTTTATAATTAGAATGAATTGTTGTGCGTATTTTTCAGTACGACCGACGCTGCGTAGAGATATTATTTAATAAAAAAAAAGGCGAATATGTAGATGTACCGTATACATAAGTATAGAGTTTCTCTATACGTAAATAAATAACTAGCGATGTTCAGGTATTTATACGCATTATACGATGTATTTTTACTTACTTACGCTGTAATTAACCATCGCATTTTAATCCATGATTCTCCACTTTTGTGCGCGTTCCGCTCCATTTTTATTTTCGTATGCGTTATTATTTCGATGTTTTCTGAGAATGTGTTTGGCTGTGGTTACGAGTGTTAACGTATTTTAAACGAATATTCCTTAAGACTTATTTTAGACTCGCTGATTATTTATTTAAATCTCCTCAGGGGTTTCTTTATCGAGGTTTCCTTCGTTTAATTCGCCGTACGCGCGTATTTTTCGTTTCTCCTTCGAAGCAATCCAAGGCCTAAATTCGCGGCGACCAAGCTTATTTTTATGTTTCACTCGTTGACAAAAATTTACGCGAAAATTTCGACAACGAATTTTTATCGGTCGATTTACACGGCGATCGTTCCAATCGAGGTATCGATTTTTCGCGAGAGTTTTCGCACCGAAGCAGTATTTGCGCGTTTTGTCGAAAACAAAGAAACGGGGAAAAACGAGACTAGACTCGGACGTCGAGTGTTTCCGCCGGCGGGAGAGGGGGGCGGGAACGTTGGAATTACTTTTTCTCTTCTCTATTATTCGTTAAGTACAAATGCGTTGTATGGATTAAGGTAAATTTGTTATTATTTAATATATCTGTCGTGACTGTGATTATTTTTCAAAAGCAGATCCGTGGAATGCACCTCTCCTCCGATCCACCTAACTCGTACGCGTGAGCGGCTGCGAAATTAGGCGGAATTCCGTCTCATCGGAGCCGCGTCTTTCCACGTTTCTGCGAAATTTCGTGTGATATTTAGTACGTATGTGAGGTATTTTGCTGTAATTATATTTACGAGTGTATTAGAAAAATCTCGTTATGAATGTTTTATTTTCTTTTATTTTTACTTTTTTTTTTCGAACTTCCAGTGGGAGTATGTTGAGTTTATTTAATACTTATCGCGTGCATTGTATCAATGGTTTAATAAGTCTGAATTAATCGTACTGTATAAACGTGTTTTAATTAGTATTAGGAATTTTATATGATTGCGATTTTGTACGTGAAATTTTACGCGTAATTATGCGGTGTTTTTTTTTTTTTTTTAATTTATCGAAGAAAAGTCAGTTTTTTTTTGGCCGCTGATTCGGCTCGTGTATGTGTTATCTATGTAAACATTATAGTTACCTGAATTTTATTCAACTTTTTGTTCGGATGCTCGATTGATGAAAGTTGTTTTATCGGAATTTTAATTTTTTTCTCAAGTATTTAATTTTATTTTTTTATTTTTCGAATTAGCGAGTACAAAATCGCAACTGATTTTTTGTTTTTTTTTTTGTGGCGGTTAATTGTGCGTGTGCATGTGTGTATGTTAACTCCCTCTCTTTATCCCCCGTTCAGAATCCTGTGCCATGATTGTTCCTGTTTGATAGAATTATTTACTGAGATGGAAACAAATTTAACGTAAAAATCGTATTTCCTCCTATTTTTAAATTATTTTCGGTACGTAAGTTTCACGAAGGAGGTTATTTTTGCGAAAAGAATTTTATTTTTATTTAACCTTTATTAAGTTGTATTCGAGATGATTATACCATTTATGTATTAATTGGAAAAAAAAAAGGAATTATAGAAGTTGAAATTTAAGTTGTTTTTTTTTCTTCCTTCGAATACAGGTTTAGCTTTGTTAAGGCGGAGCCGAGAAACCCCAGGAGTGCATGTGTGTAGCTATGTTTTACGTTTGAAATGATGCATCACTGGTATTGATATTTGAATTGTTTGGTTAAAGAAGGCGACACTGTTAGGAGCTAGGAAGTTCGGATGATTTGGTGGCTATTTGGAAGATTTTGAAAATAATTAAGTTCTAAGTACTTACTGTGAATTTGCCTATGCTGGTTTAAGTCGTTTTTTTTTTTCAATTTTAAATGTGTACGCGTTCGGGCGGAATTTCTGGGAGTTGAAAACGCGTTATTTCGAAGTTGAAATATATTTATGTTTTGCGTTTTTATATTTTTACAAAACGACGGTGGTGTGTAATTTTACGAGAATTTTGCGTTTTTATTAAAGGCAACGATGTTGCAAGTGTAGGGTTTTATGTTGAAGCTCGAAATTGCGGCGATATTAGAGGATTCGTGATATGGCAACACTGCGGTAGAGCCTTTTTTTAAAGGAATTTTGGAATTTTTATATGTATTCGAAAGAAATGGCAGTATTGATGATTTTTCATGCAAAGCAAAAATACGTAGTACTAGCATTGCTAGTCGCCCCCAACCCCCCTCACACTCGTTATTTTTCTATTTATAATAACTCTCCAAAATTACCGTTACGACGGAAAGGCGAATGACAGCGAAATCGTTGCAAATGTCATTTTATGATACAATTTTGATAAGTTGCAATAATTACCGTAAGTTCGTAGTATTTGCAGTAAATTACGGTAATTTACCAATAACTTACTTTAATTTACCAGTACTTTATGGTGATATACCGGTAATATATGGAAATTTACCAGTAAAATATGGTAATTTACCGGTAATTTTTGGTAATTTACTGGAAATTTATGGTAATTATGTTACTTTTTGGTAATTTACCGGTACTATATGGTAATTTACCGGTACTATATGGTAATTTACCGGTAATATATGGTAATTTACTGGTAATATATGGTAATTTACCGGTAACATATGGTAATTTACCGGTACTATATGGTAATTTACCGGTAATATATGGTAATTTACCGGTAATATATGGTAATTTACCGGTAATATATGGTAATTTACCAGTATTTTATCGGTAATATATGGTAATTTATCAGTAACATGTAATTTATGGTGATTTTTGGTAATTTACTGGTAACTAGTGGTAATTGACCGGTAATTTACCGTCAATTTTTGTACCTTTCCACCAATTTAATTTATATAATTCACCGGTAATTTGCAATGATTTAACTATAATTTACAGTAATTTATCGTCATTTTGTATATTTTACCACCAATTTACGGTAATTTACTGTCAGTTTACAGTTAGTAACTAATGATAATTTACCATAAATTTTCGGTTTTTCGGTAACTTACTATTAACTTACCGTATTTACGATAATTACAGGTAATTTACCATTTTCAAAAATTCCTACGTCCTTGGCGCCTGAACATCTGCCCGGCCCTCAATGCGCACACTTTCTCTGTTCGGGCGGAGCCTGCCTTTTATGAGGTAGCTCTGACCTATCGGAGCAATTCCTTTACCAGTGTTACCTTTTCGAGAAATAGTTTTCAGCGGAAGGTGTTCCACGTGGCTCTAGTGGAATGATTTTTTAAGCGTGATTTTCGGTTGAAGGGTCAATGTTTTATGAGTCATCTCGAGATCCCCTATCACGTGACCAAGGTTGCCTCGCTTTTAACTCGAAAAATAAATGCTTACGATGTTGGTAACCTTGGAAATTCTAATTCGGCGCCATAGTTCACGTGAAAAGATCTATGTTTAAGCTTCGTAGTATATTTCACACCTTGAAACTCGATTATGTAGAAGAAACCACGATGACTTATCAGGTGTAAATTATTCGCCGTGTAATTACTCGCGAAAAATATTCCACAAATTATCCCTTTTCCCTTCTGGACCTGTTTTTCGGTGGAACTTTCGTCATAATTAACCTTGCATCATTTTCTATAACGATATCACCAAAGACGAATAAGCGCTTTATTAAATTTTAATACTTTTATAACGTTTTATCTCTTTTGCGACACGTTTTTCACGTTGTAAAGTGTCGACGACGACGAATGGCATTTAATTACGTAATTTCATCACGATCGGAAGAAAGGGTGAAATATGTATATCGATTAAAATTATTATGTGATTTTTTTTCTGGCTTCTTTTAAACTGTGTGCCTAGTATGTTATATTCTTCTACGAGTTGAACTTGTTCGTTTATTTGAGATATTATTTTTTCAAATATGAACGCAGACGCTAAAGAAGAACAAGTCGATCATTTTAAGGTACTTGTTATTATTAAATTCCTTTTTTTTTAAGTATAAAATCGCGGATCAAGTTAAAATATAACGAGGATTTTTGTTTAATTTTATAGGACGATAATATCGATCTAGATGAGATATTACCACAAATAGGAGAATTCGGTAGATACCAAAAATTATTAATTTGGTTAGTATGTTTACCTGCTTGCATACCGTGCGGCTTTGGAGCTTTTAATCAATTATTTATGCAACAAATTCCAGATCATTGGTGTAAAATACCTGAATTAAATCATCTAACGTCTATTGAAAGGCGATCTATCGCCATACCTTTACTTGTAAGTTGAGCTTTTCCCCAGAATCGTGCTCGGCATTGAAATCAACTCGGATAATTATTGTTGATGTTTTATTAGGATAATAAAACGTATAGTCGATGTTCGAGATACGCGGTCAATTGGACCGATGTATTGGATTCGTCGTTGGTCAATTTCACATCGGATGTTCGAAGTAATTGGAGTACGGAGGCATGTGTCGATGGCTGGGAGTACGACTTGAGTGAAGTCAAATCGTCCATTGTTATCGATGTGAGATTTATTTGTATGAATTGTCGTAATATAGCGGGGACACGTTGGAGGGGGTTAGTTGGGTGTAGTTTCCTGTGGGGGGAATGTCTATGTAATGCGGAGACCCTGTTTTTCCTCACTTGAGGTATTTTCGTAGCCCTAAGTTGAACTTGTATTATATGATTCAAAACCATGTGCACTGTTGCCTTGCAAATGAAAACAAAAACATGAACAAGTGGCCCCATAAATGATATGTATTTCGCTTTTATCATTTGAACGAATAATTATCGTCAAACTGATGTACCTGTTTTCTTGGTTAATCTGTTTATAGTTCGGTTTAGTATGCGATTATGATATTTATCCGACCATCGGATTGGCTGCGCTGAATTCAGGTGGTCCAATTGGTGTTTACGTTTTCGGATTAGTCAACGATAGGTAACTTCTTCATTTCAACATTTGGCCCCTACCTGTGAAGCACAACTGAGAATATAGCATTGTTGTGAAAATAGCAATGCTCTAATGAATGTAATAATGAAAAGGAAGACAACTAAGATGTTCTGATCTAAGGAGAGAATAACGTGTACTTTAACTATCAACAACTTCTCTCGAAGTTTGGAAATTTGAGTGATTTTTTAATAGCAAAATCAAACCTAGCCGTCTCTTTGAGGAGTCACCAAAGTCAGAGCGATTTGAGGTATGGGAGATTTTTTATAGCTAAATCAAACATAACATAACCTCTCTTTGAGGAGGCACCAAGGTCTTAGCAAAATCAAACCTAATCTCTCTTCGACGAGGTGCCATGGTCTGAGGGGTTTCTCTTTGAAAGGAACCAACCAACACCAAATAAATAGAAAATAATGAAACAAGTACACTTTGTTCTCTCTTGGAATTAGAGCCCCAAAAGTCCACTTTTATCACAGAAGGGACTACATCGTGCAACGTAGCCAATATTAAATTACAGTTGAGCTTCGCAGGCAATCCTCAACATCTAAAAGTTGAGAATTTCTGTTGGCTATCGTTCTACTTCTTCCATTTCCCATCAATTAACTCCTTGAAAATACCTGGAATTTCAGAATTGGGAGAAAAAGATCGTTTTTCATTTGCTTATCTACATTAATATTGGGCAACATTTTGACCGCGTTGTCTATCGAGTTTTGGCAATGGGCTGCAAGCAGAGCAGTCGTAGGATTGACTATTCCAGCTGTCTATCAAATACCATTTATCATTTGTGAGTACCCTGCAACTTGAAAGCACGTGTATTTGAGAAACACGGTAGGAGATTTGGTCATGTACTCAGAAAGTATACGCTTTTCTAGGTTTGGAATTGGTTGGACCCAATTATCGGTCGTTTGTCACCGTTATGACGTGTGTGTTTTATATCGGAGGCTTAATAATACTTTCTGTCGTGTCCTACTATGTTAGGAATTGGGTCCATTTGGCGTTCCTTAGCTCGCTACCATTTACTATATATTTTATTTCCGGATGGTAAGTGCATCGAACCAATGAGAATGATCTTTCTGGTTCACAAAATATCCTGAGTATCGTTTTCTTTGTCAAGGTTCCTTCCAGAGTCTCCTAGGTGGCTTTTATCGAAAGGTCGATACGAAGAAGCGTTACAAGTTCTTGAAACATTGGCTAAAATTAATGGCAAAACTGTACCGCCTTATGTGAGACAAAAAATCAAAGTAAATAGAATTTTTAATAGAATTATTCGCCTGCCTTTCGAGATACTTTAGATCTAATGTTCGTGTAAATGATGCGAATTCCAAAGAAATAACTCTTTGTTACTCTATTTTAATCACCGTAAAATTTTCGAAAGATAAAAACCAGTTTGGTCATTTTTGGTGCGTTTATCAAGGTCGAGTAATTTTCGTAGTCAAAAAGGAGAGTTTGAAATAATGAAAAATAGTTGAGTTGATTTCACATCGCGTATTTCTGGCGCGTATTTCAAGGTCAACGGGTTTTTACGACTAAAAAGGGGAGTTGAGAGAGTAATAAAAAACTAGTTTGGCTGGTTTCGCGTCGCGTATTTTCGGTGCATGTTTCAAGGTCAACTAGTTTTCATAGTCAAACGTCGCGTATTTTTGGTGCGTATTTCAAGGTCAACTGGTTTTTACGACTAAAAAGGGGAGTTGAAAATAATAAAAAACTAATTCGGTTGGTTTCGCGTTGCTTATTTTTTGGTGCACGCTTCCAAATCATTTGATTTTCATTGTCATTAGAGTTGTGTAT
>QBDW01005644.1:0-49180 GCA_003261595.1 Maconellicoccus hirsutus | reverse complement strand
AATTTATTTGAATTATTTGAAATTATTTGAATTATTTGAATTTATTTGAAATTATTTGAATTTATTTGAATTATTTGAATTATTTGAAATTATTTGAAATTATTTGAATTATTTGAAATTATTTGAAATTATTTGAAATTATTTGAATTATTTGAATTTATTTGAAATTATTTGAATTATTTGAAATTATTTGAATTTATTTGAATTTATTTGAAATTGATTGAAATTATTTGAAATTGTTTGAATTTTTTTGTAATTTTTTTAATTTTCTTTATTTTGAGTCGCTCGACCCTGGGGTCATTTGCGACTCTTTGTCCCGAGGGTCTCCTCTCTTAATGCATGTAGGGCTACACATTCCAGCATGACATGTTGTACTGATAGGTTTTCCTGGCAATGATGGCACAGTGTTGGTGGGTTTCGGTCTAGGATGTGTGAATGTTTGGCCAAGCAATGTCCAATGCGCAGTCGGGCGAGGACAGTCTCCTCTTTCCTCGATTTTCGGTACGATGACTCCCACTCCTTAACTTTCGGCTTTATGGAGTATAACTTGCTATGGCTGTAATTTGTGTCCCAGTTTTCCTGCCATTTTCTTTCTATTAGTCCCTTTATCTTTTTTCTTGGACCATTGTACATTTACTATATTGGGAGGTTGGTATTCTATTTCTTCTCGGTAAATTTCGTTCCTTATGCCAAGAGGTTTGGGTTTCTTCGAGTACTTTCTATATAACTCTGTATATCTTGGTTTACAAGTTTGGTGTTTGGTAGGTATTTGTCTGTGTGATAAAGCCATACAATAATTCAAAGAAAGAAGAATATTGCGCTCTGAGAATCTCTTGCATGCCACCTTTCGTGAGTTAACCATGATTTCATATCAATTTTTCAAAAAAAAAAAAATCAGAAAAATAAAGAACGAAGAACGAGAACGAACCAAGTTCTTAGGGAGCGAACAAACTGAGAACGAGAACAGTGATCCATTGTTGTTCGTTCTCAGAACAGGAACGACCTCCGTTCTCATTGCTGAGAACGTTCGCGAACGAACGAGAACGTTTTTTATGCGTTCTTCCATCACTAGTGAAAAGTAATGAATTCAAGTACAAATGCGGCGCGTCGCGCGTTGTTACGCCGAAGCGCCACTGCACAGTGGAAAATGCTGATGAGCGCGCGCGCGTTTGAATTTATTATTTGAACAATTTTAAATGTGTGACTTCTAAATGTGTAACTGTAACTTGTAAATGGACAATACGGCGAAGTAGCGGTAAGCGGATGGAACGTGTTCGTTTCAATACGTTATCGGGTCCGAGTTGGAAATACAGGGAAGTGCGGTGGTTACCAGTGTTGCATTAAAATTAAATTTAAAATTTGTTTCGGTTGTAATTTTTCATTCTGAAAACGTGACGAATTTCCTCATTTTAAAAAATACTGAATTTTATTCATGTTGGAAATGAAAATGTAAAAAGCTATGAAATTCACTGTTATCTCATTTTGAAGAACGTTAAATTTTGAAACATCTTATTCACAATTTTCGCCTTATACAGCAGCAGAGGCTTGAAGCAGTTTTTAAAGGATTAGTTATGAATGATTATGAGTTACTTTGATTCTAAATTTTTGATTGTACATTACGGTGGAGGGAAAAAACGTGGGTCTTGGATTTTGCTGAAATTTTAATATGTTATAGGGCTTGAGTTGAAATCATCCGAGGTAAATTTTCAGACCCCTACCTCCCCCCTAGGTGAAGCTGGAAGCTCCCAAAGTAGGTCAATTTTCGAAAAAAACTCAGTTTTTTGCGTGTAACTCTGCAAATTTGAAAGTAATTTTGATGCCCGGGGTCTCAAAAGAAGTGATTTAAGATTCTGCGTCTCCCTAGCCTATTTTCGTTTCGATTGGAGATATGTTTTAGTATCCTACCTTGCGATTGAAAGTTGATAGAATGGCGATTTTACTAACGAAAACGAAGAAAATCGCCATTTTCTCAAAATTTTACTGGGTTCGTGAAGCAAAACCTATAATTTTTGTATTGCGCATTTCAATATGTTTCGAAGAAAATACTTTTTTTTGACAGTTTCTCTCACAGTAGGCTCTAGAACAGAAGATTTTAATGCTGAAACTAGGTCAACTGCGTCCAATTTGATACTCATTGAAACAATTTTAACAGCTCAGCTTTGCTTAAAAATTTTCAGCTTATATTATGGGGGGGGGGGTGAATAGGGCACATACCACCGAAGTTTCAAAATTTTCACTCAGCAGGGCCGTAGTTAAATTGCAAAAAAGGTCTGCCACATACTAAAATTTCTCAGAACGAGGGGAAAATTTCAATCATTCGGTGGGAAGTTGTGGAATATTGAAGTACATTATCGTATAGATTTCTCATTTCGGCAAATTCTTTTCAGGTCGAATCCTAAAATGTCTTTACCACTGAGCGGTAAAAAATTATACGAGTATTAGAAGTAATTTGAATCTCCTTTTAAAAATTGTTTAAAGCGATTGAACCGAAATAAAAAAATTTTGGTTGGGAGTAACTTTCATAAAAGCAAAGGGTTTCTATTATAATACTCTAATGACTATAGTCGAAGCTATAAAAATAATAACTTGTTTTCTATTTTTTGTTTTCAGGTGTATTTTGTTAAATTCCAGTCTTCGAAACGTTTTAAATTTGACACCAGACCAACCTCAGATACGTGTAAGTACAAAAGCCAATTTCATTATAGACTAGATTTGTTTTTATAAAAATATTTCAACATGTAAATTATGATGAAATGATCACAATCCTAAAAAAATAATTAACAATGAAAAAGTGGGTGAATAAATTAATAAATTTGAATAAACTTAGACTGAATGACGTCAAGTGCTAAATTTCTAGAAAAATTACAAATACGATTACGAATTAAAAATTATTCAGACTTTTCGCTAGGTTCATCACAAGGCACTTCTTCAATTGTGCGACTACCATCTCCGTATTTTTTCATTGTTTTCTGTACTAATTGCTTAGAAGGGGTTTTTCTATCGTAAGCCCATCCTATTCTAGCGAAGAAATCCAACCACATGGTGGTAAAGTTGAATTTATAATCTCCAAGTTCGGCCGCTTTGTAGTCCCAGGGGAAAACGTGGTGGTAGTTGTGCCAACCTTCGCCCAATGCTACTATGGCCACTAAGATGTTTTCCGCGGGCTTTATTCGTCTGTGAGCACAAGTAGAAGGGGGATGAGTTAAGAGGCAAAATTTACCGAGTCCAATGACATTGGTTGGTTTAGTGGCACGTACTCGTCGTATGGTTTTTGTCCCCACATATGAGCTGCGCTGTTGATAAGCAGAATAGAATGTAGGTTTATTACGTAACGGATGAATATTTGAGATGTAATTGCATATTTCCATCGTTCGTTCCATAAACATACTGGAACTAGAGTTGGTAAAATGAAGCAACATAATATTTTGATGTATACGAAGTACCTGGAAATTCACATATAAATGTATTAGGAAACCGTATTCTCATGCATGGTCCTCCAATTTCCAAGAAATGAAATGGCGAGTAATTATCCTCTACTCGTATTTTCTTTAATTAATGAATTTCATGTATAAATTTAGGAATTTAGGAAAAGCCCAAAGTGATTGCTCTAGGCATATCTTTTCTCCTGGGTGATTTGGTCAATGAGGTTTTCAAGCCACAGTGATGCTCATCTTAGCTCAGCACCCTTTCCTTCTCATGGTGGATAAAGCCTTCGTATTGGATGGGAACTTACTTGTTATAAAAGACCAATGTGGGGTCGTTGGTGATATCACTCAAATCGATTAACTTTTGTTTGCGAACCGTTTCCGGGTGTTTTGTGAGCATGAGCCAGCCGATGTGCGAATAGAAAAATCCACGTTTCGAGTTATGAGGATCGGCGTCGGTGTCGCTGAATTTATGATGAATTCTGTGGTCTTTGACCCAACGAATAAGCGAATGCTAAGAAATGGTCAGAAAATTCAGAAATACAAATATTTTCAAAATGTACATACATGGTATACAACATATCGGTATATTCACTTACTTGGCCTGCTGTGGCATAGCAAAACAATAGGATCAGTTTTAAGGGTAATTTAACCTTGTATGATCGATGAGACCATAATCTATGGGCTCCTGCTGTGACTCCAAAATCTCCGATACCTCCAACGATAAATACTAAAGAGGGAAAAAACACTTGATGTAGGAACGAAGAAGAACATGATCGTAGTTTGGCTTTCCACTCGGACCTGAGAGGATGATGATGCAGGGGTGCGTCATGAAGATAACTTTGGATGTGTAACCGTCACAGATCTTTTAATTTTTTAACTTTTTATTCGTGGGAAGAAGTGGATGGTTGCATTTCGTTTTAGAGGCGGCGATACAAGTCCATTTGTAGATGAGGAGGAAGGGGAGAGGGGAAGTTCAGTATAAGTGAAACGATTTTCTATTTCTGTTGGTTTTTCAGTATCTCGTCGAATTTCAAAAATTTTAGTGCTTTTTCCTGCGAAAATTGCTTATGCAACTCATTATACACATAGTCCCATCTTATAAATCCATAATATTCTTTTTGAATCGTTTGATTTTCAAAACTTATAGCTTTTCTGAAACTCGAAGGGCGGGACTTTTGAAAATATGGTTTGTGATAACTTTTAAGACAAGTCGTAAATTTGAACTTTTTGGAGCCACATTTTTCTCAAGTTCGATTCTCCTAGTTCTCGAAGGCATGCAGGGTGTTTCATGGTAGAAGTGACGTCTTTCATCCAGTAACTATGCAATATAAACCGAGTCTATGCATGAATGTTTGCCTAATCTCTGAGTCGCAGGGTTTATGTGTATTTGCATCGGCATCCTCGTTATTTTACTCTTTCACGAATGTTTTGAATTTAAAACCTACTCCATATAATCGACAGAAGTTTCATGTGAAATAAGTGTTGCGTGAAGTAGAGTGCTACAACGTGAAAAAATATCATTAATGCTACATCGATCCGTTTTATTTGCTGGCCTTTGGAGTCGGAATTTTCCAGGGTTTTTTGTTTCATTTCGATTGATGCGAACTCTTGAGTTTCGTTCATTTTGACAGCGGAGTGAAATCTACACAAAAAAAATCCTTGAACAATTGTTATGAATATTACTATAGTTTAATTCATATCAAGAGTTCGCCATTGTGTTGTATGCCTAAAAGAAGCTAAAATAGTCATTAAGAGAACTTGTTCATAGATAGCGCCACTACAATTCTATTATACGTTGCCATGGTAACGATCCGCTGTGAGAGGAAAGAGGATAGTTCGTGAATAAGAACATATTGCGGTGCTATCTGTGTGAGAAACATTGAACTATTTTTGTTTAATTTATACTTGAAAACCTTTTACTATAAAGCTTCATAATTTCTCGTTTAATTTCAAGTCGAAATTTTGCCTTGTATGAAATATGATGCAAATTATGTGTCATTTTTTTACTCTTCTATGCTTGGAAGTGCATTCAAGACTACTTGTGGGAAATCTCGAAGCAACGAAAAAAAAATCTCGTGAAATTATAAAAAATTGATTACTTTTGGCGAACTCGAATAAAAAAGGAAAAATCACTTACCAAAATTAAACGGAATTTTGAAATTTACGTTAATCGATATCGATTGAAAATACTATAAAAATCGAATGAAACAACTTGATTCGTTGAAAAATGAACTGCGAACTGAAAAAGGTATGTGACTAGCTTCCAATATTTTTGGAACACGATTGACTGATAAAAACGAACAATTCCCCGATACAGTATAATTTCGTGCGAATATTTTTTTTGAGTGACTTTTATTGGCAAAAAAAAGTACTTATTTCAATATGCTGGTCGGTCTAGTTTTTTTTTTCTTATAAATATTCGATACATTTGCTCGATAAATAGTTTTTCAACACGTGTTTTAAATTAATTTAGCTAAAAAATACGAATCTATTGGTTTAAAACACGCTAATAGAATAAATTAGCGTGATTAAAACGGAACGAATTTGTATTTTTTAGTTGAATTTTTTTTTAAGGTACATTATCATTTTAAATTGATTATTTTGTAAGCGTTGAAATATTGACAAATTTTGTGAAATAATTAGCTACTTGTGTTGATCAGGCGGAAGGAGAGGAAGGAGGCGGTGTAAATTAACCAGTAGAGTACGGGAAGTCGTTGGTTTCTTTTTTCGCCGATAATCTTGTCTCGCGTTGTGCTTATGAAGAGGTTGAAAAGTGCGAGTGGAAAGATCTCGTTTTTTCAGGTTCTTTGAGGTATTTTTAAATCATGAAAACCGTGTTATCGTTTGAGCAAGTGTTGAATTTAAGAGCGAAAGCGATGTGTAAACTGTAGACTTCGATGATCGTATAATTATGAGAAATGTAAATATGAACGATTCATCAGGAATTAATTTGACTAAAAAGTAGGAATTTTGGAATCTCGAAAAGCTACCCGATCTGAGTGGTTTTTGGAATATGAGAATAGGTATGGAAATCGCGCTGGAGACTCCAGAACGCCGAATTTGTATGGAAACTTCGCAATTTTCGATCGTTCCTCAAAATCGAGTTTTTGAATTATTTAACGAAAATTTTGATATTTTTGAGAATTGAGAATTGACGAAAAATCGAATAGTGAATTAAGACTGTTTAAAGTTAACCAGGGTTTTGTAATGTGCCGAAATGCTCTTTCCAAAAATCTAATTTTTGTTTAAATCTAAACCTGCCTCTTGCTCTGTGACTATCGAAACGACTACGGTGCAATTAACCGTGAAAATTTTCATGTTACTGTCAATGGCGATCGTTCACTTTGTAAATGAAAAGCTTTAGAATATGTACTTACTTTTACATAAATTGGAACTATTATCGGAGATTCTCGTCGAGTTGAAGTGATATAAATTTTCTAGTATTTGAACACTACAGTGATCAACATTCGGCATCAACGTTTGAAAATACGTCGTTGTTCGATTACATTTTTCCATATAAAAATGACTTTGAAAAATCATAGTTTTTATGTGAATACTGGATACGTATTGGGTGTGGTGTGTGGATGAAATTTTCTTATCCTCGGTACATTTGCTGTACACGTTCTCGAATTAATTTTTACAATTATCGTTTAATTTCGTTACGTTTTGCAATATCCCGCTGCTAAGGTTTTTTGTATTTTTAAAATTTCTGTTTTAATCGAAATATGTTGAGGAAAAATTGACAGTTGGTAGGGTTCTCCTGAAGTTAAAAAATTTGGAAAGTATCCAAAAGGTGATGATTTATGGTTGCTGTAGCGAACCAGTTAAGCTATACGATGATTATACGTATTGTAATATAAATCGATATATTTGTTATGCTCGTATTGCACCTATTTCACGAGGTACCACGATCTTTATTTATTGGTTTGTTGAAACGATGGAAAAAGATGTGCAAAAAAGTACGCGCAAGGTTTAAATTATTTGGATTTATCATCGAATTCATCGCAAGGTATTTCTTCAAGCATACGATTGTCTCCGTATCGCTGGATTACTTTTTGCACCAGTTGTTTGGAAGGTGTTTTCATATCGTAGGCCCATCCTATTTTAGCGAATAGATCCAACCACATGGCGGTAACGTTGAACGTGTAATTTCCCAATTCGGCCGCTTTGTAATCCCAGGGGAAGACGTGGTGGTAGTTGTGCCAACCTTCGCCTAGCGTTACGAACGCCACGCTGGCATTTTCTGTCGCTGTGTGTTGACTAGAAAATTTATGTAAATATGTAATGGAATGTTAATCCGCTTTAAACGAGTTGCTAAAAGCAATTGCGCGATTGGTACTTGTTCTCGATTGCAAAATAATGAAAATATTCCTTTGTACTCCCCCCCCCCTCTTGCGGTTTCCAATAATCAGTCTTCATCCTGATTGGAAACGCTTTTATTGCGTCTATGGTTGTTTGTGGAGGAGAAACATTCGTGCAAAAGTTGTTCCCTAATGAGTCCTCTAGATTTTTTTCTCAAATAGGAGTAAAAATCGAGATATTTGGATCTCGCAAATTACCAAGAATAAAGAAAAAATTGTCTTCACGGAGACGTTCCAAAATTCAAGTGTTATTCAGTCAGAGAGACGAGGTAGAGGAGAAGTGCTGAGGAATACGAGGAATGATTGCGAAGAGCCCGAATCTGTTTTTCATATTTTTTTCAGAAATGTACAAAATGTGTTTGAAAACTTTTTTGAGGTTTTTTCAAAATTTAAATGATAAGGGTTCCTCCTTAGTGGTTTGTAATAACTGAAAGAGCGGAGGCGAAATTAGAAATAAATTTCGTACGAAAAGTGTTCCTGTAGGATTGAACATTGAAGGGATACAAGCGCAGGGGTGACAAATAAATATGGGTATAGGAATAGAACCTCAAAAAAAAAAAAGGAATACTGGAACTGGGCTATTCCTGGTCATACTTCCTTAATGCAACCAAAAATAATTCTCAGAATTGCTTTCACGAGTGATAGCTGATTCGGGAGAACTCTCTTCTCTGGAATGAGTCGACTGATACGTACCTATTATAAGGTTTCTGCCCCCATTTATGAGCTATGCTGTTGACAGACCAGGCAAGATTTAAAGAAATCGTGTAACGAATGAATGCCTGAGAAGCAATAGCATATTTCCAAGTTTCATTCCATACGTATACTGGAATGATTACTGGAATAAAGAAGCCGAATAGTAATCTGAAAAATAAATAATGCCTGGAAAAAAACATGAACTTTGAAAAACACTTTTTGGAAAAGAGGTATTTTGAATTTTTATCTCAAAATTTACGCGTTGACGTCGTTTCGACGTACTTGTTATAGAAAGCCAACAAAGGATCGCCGGTGATGTCACTTAAATCAACGAGCTTCCCTTTACGCATCACCTCCGGGTGTTTTTTTTGCATAAGCCATCCGACGTGTGAATAAAAAAATCCGCGTTTGGAGTTATGGGGATCGGCGTCGGTGTCAGTGAACTTGTGATGTACTCGGTGGTCACGTATCCAATGCAAAAGCGAATACTTGAAACAGAAAAGAAGAAATTTTCAAACCGTCAAAGTTTCAGAAATCACGGAATTTTCGCTTACGTGACCCGCCGTCGCGTAACAAAACAATAGAATCAATTGTAACGGTAATTTAGCCTTGTATGATCGATGAGACCATAATCTGTGAGCTCCTCCGGTGATACCAAAAATTCCGATTCCGTTTGCAATAAATACTAAAACAAAAAGTATTAGAATGAGGTAAAGAACGCAGAAAATGTAATTCAACGAAGGTAGCCTGCGGTCGAAACAAGTTATCGTCGGAGTTCGTCTATAGATGGCGGTGCTATGTTTCGTTCTCTTCCCCTCACCCCTCCCCCCAAGACTGGCCCTTGTATCTTGATTTTCGCCGAGGTTGCCATGGTAACGCGTTTAGCGAACGAAAATAGCTTACGCCATCTGTCGGCAAGATATGAAGTTATTTTCACTCGATTTTTCACTCTCTGATCTCGGAAAATTTAGGTTTTTAGTGAAATGTTGTGTGTAGATTGGCCTATTGGTTTTAGAATGATGGATTTGGTGTAAGAGGAAAGGGAGGAGGACGTCACATGAGGCGATATTGCGATTTTCCAAGGCAAATGTTCACGCAGATACTCATGCACACTCGATGTACTCAAGCTAGAAGTACCTTTGGGTTTTGACAAAAAGATATTAATCGAGTTGATCAAGACTTCTGCGTGTGATAAATTTGCACTTATTTGATTTTTTTTTATGATGTTCTGCGAAGAGGAAAAGCTGAAGCGTCTGAAGGAACTTGACGTGAATGTCTCGATGCTTGCTTAAAAATACCAAACATGATGCCGTGAAACATTTCAACGATAATAATAAATCTTACTCCATGCTATGGTCAGTAATTTCATGCTACTCATGTGAGAAAGGTAATAAATTGACGTTGAATGAATTACTGCAATTATTATAATATTGAACCACACTAGCGGCTGTGTGTTGGATTCAGGTTTTTGGGAATTTTTCATCCCATCTGCACTTATCGAAGTGTTGCCATTGGCTGAAAATGTTTTAATTGATTCTTGCGCTTCGTCCATTTTATCGTGACGGCGTGCTGAAAAAAAATATGTAAAATTGGTTCTGAACTTGTAAAAAATTCTCTTTCTTCCTATTTTGTATTCCTATTTGTACTTTTCTTTTTAAGTTTACGATTAAATAATAGGTTGTAAATTTTCCCTTTGAACTTTACATATGAAGTAGTCGTTAGACGAGGGAAGAATTCTCGAAAGAATTTGAATTTGGAACTTTTTAATTTTTTCAATCCGTCTGTTTTATTTCTAAGACAAATTTTTTGAAGTAACTCTGTACCACTTTCAAAATAACCTGGAAAAAAGTCGTGTTAATTTTTTTCTAATTTGTAAAAACCGTTTTCTTAATTTATCTGAGCGAAAAATTTTCCAAACGAAATGTTTTTTAAGGCGAAGAGAAGGGGGTGCTTGTGTGATACGCCACACAAAACGAAATGTGAGCCTAATTTCAAAAACTTTGGAACCCCTGTTTTGCAATTTGTTTTCGAAAATGTATCGATGACTCGATCGTGTTGGAAAAATGATATGTGATGGTTTTTCAACGTTGTTTTGTGTTTTTGGAAACATGAACAAAGATGAATTCTTCAACGAAATTAAAAAAAATGTCACTTACCGAAATTAGTTTGAGTTTTGGAACTTCGACGAATTACCCGAAACGTTACTTGTGCGTTTGTTTTACAAATACTAATTGAAGTATTTTGCGTGAACAAAACGCCATAAAAGGTATCTCAATATACGTGAGACCCCCGACATGGTTTTACCTAATTTTTCTTATCATATATTTTACTTTATTATTTCCGTCCAAGGAATAAGTTGTTTACGAAGGAATCGGCTATTTTCGTATTGAAAATAACAAGTTTCCTCTAATTACGAAACTATCAGGTGCGCTGATTTTATCGTCTCATCTACCGAAAATTTACGGCCACTTTCGACCCTTCACTCGGAGCTTGGAGTAATTACAGAAAAGGGGAAATTCTCGTTTCGGATAAGAATAACCTAAAATGCGTAAATGTCAGCACTGATTTGTTGTTTTCGTAATTTTTACCATTTTCAAGGTTTGCTTTATTGCAATTTTGGATGCTCGCTGGGAAATGTCGTTTGGAATTGTTAAGTTCTTCATTTTTCATTTTCAAATGTCGCCAATGTTTCGTGATTTAGTCGATAAAAATGAGTGGCGACTTTTTTAGAAACCAAGTAATTGCGCTTCGAATTGGTGATTAATTTAAGCGTTGATTTAATGACTAATTTAAGTTATCAGAGTTGCCATTTGAACTTGTTCCGAAATACTGGTTTGTCGATTTCAAAAAAGGGGGGAAAAATCTCGTCGGTGATTTCAAAGGTATTTGTAGCGGAGGAGAAGAGCAGAAGGGTTATTTTTTCCTTCTTTCAAATGATACGTGATATTTTGGGATTCGGTGTAATAAGGTGGAAAATTTTCATCAAAATAGATCGTTAACGAGTGAAATATGGTGAAAAGTTGGAATTTTAATATGTATTGCGCCATACTTCAACTTACTTGCGGATCCCTTTTTATGTTGGTCTTTCGTTCCATCAGACTTCTGTCGCGATCGTTGCTACAACCGGTTTTAAAACAGCTCATTGCGAAATTTATGTAATATGGGTTCCGGAAAAATTCAATGTGATTTGTGTTTAATAGTCTGGCCCGGTGATAAAAATTAGATTTTTTTCATACGAGATCGTCTTGAATTTAGTTATCACCTTGTGGAAACTGGTTATACCGAAAACGTAGGTCAGTTTTTGAATTCACGTTGACCTAATTTGATGCCAAAAAAGTGGAATTTTTGTGGTCGAGGTTCGAGCTGAGGATCGGCAAAGTTGCGGAGGAGGGAAATTTTTAATTTTTATGCTTCAGCGTGGTTTTTCGATTCATAAATAAGAAGTGAATGCGATTGGGAAGGAGAATGGAGGAATGAGTATGCATTAAGAGCAACTTGCAAAGATTTCCTCCCAAAAATGTAGAAATTCCAAGTGTTGCGTAAAATATTGAAAAATTACTTACCAAATATTTCGACCAATTGAACTACGCAGTAAAGGCTCCGAAGCGAATAATTTTTTTAAGCAAATTCTACGCAAGTGCTAACCCAACTGAATTCGGTTGCAACAAGATACTTGTCTATGTCGGAAAAACAATATAAAAAATATCATGCTGATGTGACGCATACATAATGGAGAAATAAAGTAATTTCTTTGTAATTTTCTATCTCCGGTTAATTAACTCCATTGTTTTGTTTTCGACTAAAAGTTCATGTTAAAAGCATTGAAAATGGTTACCTTGGTAGGAAAATTACCACATCGGCAAAAATCCGCGTGTAGCTGTTCGATGAAAAAGTAACTCCGTAGTACGTAAAATTACATAATTTGCAACAAGAAAAATCTTTTTATTTAATGGTGCCCGTCGTCGAGGCCTTTAGTGTCCCGTTAAAAGAGAACAAGAAAAGAACAAAATAATTAACAAATTAAATAGACGTAATAAGAAAAATACAAAAAAAAATTATAAAAAATCACATTAGGTTATAAATTTTAGTACTTTTCAAGAATTCGAACATTTTACGGCATTTATATTCGTTATCCTCAGAGATTTCGACATATTTGAAAAATGACCCTAGAATTAGTTTGACTATTCCAGGCCCAGAGATGATATGAGTGCTTTGGTACGATGTGCGAATGGCTGACAGTGAGAGCATTTTATCGGGGAGTAGAACGACAGAGCGGTTGAGGTGATTTTTTGAGAAATTTTTGGAAAGAGCTCAATTTTGAGCGATTTTTTGAGTTTTTTCTCAAAAGTAATTCCAAGATGTATCGAAGTAGGTAAACATTTCATAAGGAAGTGAAAAATTTGGAAGATTTTTTTTCTGGATCAGCTTTAAGCATATACGAACTCAAATTTGAGCTTGAAATTCTCAAAAATTACTGAAAAAATTTCATCACGATTTTTGGATTCCTTTCGAAATTTTAACCCGTATTGATACATTACAAAACCATTTTCGAAAAAGAGACCCAAAGACTCACTGAAATCTGAAGGTCGACTCAAATCTTAACGTAATATGCTCAAAATAGACTCAAAAAAGTTTTAACGTTATTTTTGATTATTTTTTGGTAAATTTTAGCTTATTTTGATGTATGCAAGGCAGTTTTTGAGAAAAAACCTCAAAAACCCACTCAAATCTGAGCTTTATACACTCAAAATCGCCTTAAGAAAAATTTATCTGGATTTTTGATTGCCTTGTGGAATTTTAACCTATTTTGATGTATCGCAAGACTACTTTCAAGGAAAAAACTCAGTAATTGACTCAAATTTGAGCTTAAGGTCCTCAAAAATTACGCAACAAAAAATTAATTATGATTTTTGAATTCCTTATAAAATTTTAACCCATTTTGATAGGTCACAATGTCACTTTCAAAAAATATTGACGAGTTAGTTTTTCGGTAAAAATAGGGGAACCTCGCAACTTGAAAATTCGCACTCTGGGGACCCTAGCGCCCCATTGTGACCTTAGCCTAATGATGTAAAAGCATATTCTGAATCAGAGGAGTATCTACGAGTACTAAAAAACTTGAAGAGAGTTTCTGTCCCCACCCAAACTTAAAAAATGGGGGTTTTTAGGCTCCATTCCACTTTTGTATTCGTACAGAAATTCAAAATAGCGATTTTCGAGGTTGCCCGACTCATATCTACTAGAACCCTAGTGATTTTTTCGTCCCCTAAAAATGCAAGCTAAATCCGGTTTCTGGAGCACTTTTTGCCGTTTGGAATGCGGACCAAGTGTTTTAAAGCGAGGTGATTTCTTCGTTCCTGAAGCGTGACTGTTTCAATCTCTTGCAGTAGTGTTTTTATAGGGCTAGTTCGAAAAGTACCAATGCGGAGACTTGGAGCGAGATTTCTAGCGGCGTTGAGCTCATCCAAAGTGCCCTGAGTAGTAGTATTGTAGACGATCGATCCATAATCCATAGACTGATTGCGAGATGCATACATTTTCTGAAGCGACCATCTCTCCGTTTCTCAGGTAGTGTGACTCAGTAATTTATCTCTCTTGTTTTTCGCGTATTTAATATATCACGTGGGGAGGTACGTTGAATATGTGTATGTTTTAAAATTAAATTTCGTGAGAGGAGGAAGGAAGGTAGCAGATGAGATGATTCCTCTGAACGTTTCTCTTCTTCTGGATGGCTATGTCAATGAGCTTTGCCTGCCACAGTGATGTTAATTTCATCTCAGCACCCTTTCCGCCAAATTGGGATTAGATGGGATAATGAATTCCCGAACGACCTCAAACAAAGGCTATAGGCAGGTAAGCATAAGCGATTTGCCCCCGGGTCCAGATTTTGATGATAGTTGGATGGAAGGTGGGTAGCATCGAGAAACGTTCATGACCAAAATTTAACCTCCCCTCCATTTTCAAGAAATTTTTTTTTCGAAAATCTGATAGGGATTTATTTTATTCTATCTCATTCGGCGAAATTTTTGAACCTCATTTTTTAGACGTATTTTCGACCTCTAAGTATCGTATATTTTTTTCAAAATTTTGCCTCGACGGGGTCATGGTCAAAACTCGCAAAAATCGCGCGCGCGCGTGAGCTGATACTTCCCACTACGCGATAGCGCCTCAGTTACACTTACACGCGACGTTACGTTAGGCACGTTACTACGTACAGGCCCAACGCATCAACGCGCGTAACCGTAAACGAGGCGCTACCGCACAGTGAGAAGTACCGATCACCGCGCGCGCTCTTGAGCTCAATACTTGAATAAATTTTTTTCTCAAAATCTACCGATTTTTGGGTTATGGATCATATAATGTTTTTTGTTTGAAATAATTTTTAGATCATTTTGCGATTTTTTTGTAGTCGATAAAGACGATTTTAAAAAAAGTCTGCTATTGTGTGTGATTTAAATCGTCTTTTTCGACTCCAAAAATTCGTTATACCTTTTATTTAATTAGTTTCATTTCGTGTCTTTATGTAGTGCATATGATATTGATGTAGGTTATGTCTGGTTCGAAAAAAAAATACTGGATTTACTTTTTTTTTATGGTTGGTAAATTCCAGTTCTTTTTTTATGAAATTTTACGACTCCGATGTACTATTAGGTGCGAAAAATGTTGAATAATTATTTACCCGAATTAATTTTGATGTTTCGAGGAGTTAAACTTGTAGCTACTGCAAACCAAACAATTTCAATTTTTTGTTGGTAAACTTTGCGGAAATATTAACACAACTGGATTCGGTTACAGCAAGAAATTACGCCTTAGGCCGAAAAAAAAAATTAAAGCAATCGTGCCGATGTGAGTCATACATAATGCAAAAACCGAATAATTTCTTTGCAATATCATACCTAATTAGCTACAATGTATTAGTTGATTTAATTATTTTCGTCTTCGCTGTGGATGCGAGAAAAATAAAAATACACGTACTCCTTGACCAATCGACCTTTCAAAATAAAACCCCACAGTACTAAATTGTACGAATTAATACCACAATGATCCTACATAGGACGCGCGCAAGGACACGTTGAAACTTGAAAGCATTGAAAATGCCCACCTTAGTTGGAAAATTGCCCCGTCATCTCTGGAAGAAAGGACTCTTCTTTTTCGCTACTTCAACGCACGACGCGTATACGTAAAATTTCTCGTTTCCGCGGAGGATTCGCCATATTGATGAATGATGATGAATAATTTATTTGCGGCTCAGTCTTACCGACTATTCACGCAGAACAATAATTTATAATTACTAAAGCTCAGAGACCGAAAAAATCCGAAAATCAACTTTACAACCGTAAAAATGGTCAAAATGTAATTGTTTTTATATCAAAAAATAGGAAATTTAATTTTCTACAATTTATAAGAGATAAGAAATTTTCTAATGTTCTCTTGTTTTCGAGTAAAAATTCAAAAACTACAATTCCCCCTTGTAGTACAGTTCGAGTATCATATGTTTTCCAGTGTTTTGTCACAGCGCCACCAGATGTCAGCCAGTTCGAATTTCATTGCCAGTTGGGTTGAAATCTTGTTGAATGATTTTAGCTGAGTCGATATAGTAATTGGCTATGCTTGCATTGTATATTTTTCGGACAGTATTTTGAATTGTATTTATTAATACGCTGAAACTATGGGTAAAATGTGCAAAAAATACGCATAAGATAGAAATTATTTAGTGTTACATTCGCATTTGTCATGACTCATGAGGTATTTCTTCAAGTATATGGTTATTGTTTCCATATCGTTGGATTACTTTTTGCACCAATTGTTTGGAAGGTGTTTTCATGTCGTAGGCCCAGCCTATTTTAGCGAATAGATCCAACCACATGGTAGTAATGTTGAATGTATAATTTCCCAATTCGGCCGCTTTGTAATCCCAAGGGAAGACGTGGTGGTAGTTGTGCCAACCTTCGCCAAGTGTTAATAAGGCCACTGTGGCATTTTCTGTCGATGTGGTGTGTCTACAAAATTTATGCATTTGTTAGAACTAGAATTGGTTACTAATAGTAGATTACGTAACAGGAGCGGAAAGTATGCGATTAACGAGTGCGAAATTTGAAGAACGAGGCGAAGCCGAGTGACTCAAATCGCACGAGTTGATCGCGTTACTTTACAATACTGTTACGTATACTATTTTAATTTTAGATGGGAGGAAAATAAATGAACGAACGTGATAAGTGATATTAGAAGTAGGTGCGGAAAGTAGTCATTTTCCGCCCTCGGGGCGGAAAGTAGTCATTTTCCTCCCTCAGGGCGGAAAGTAGTCATTTTCCTCCCTCAGGGCGGAAAGTGACCGCACTTGTTTTAGTCTCTATCAGCTTGAACGTTAAAATGGTGTTTTCCATCGCGAAAATAGGGAGGAAAATAGTTATTTTCCGACCATGTAAAATTAAAAGCAATTATGTGATAAGTGCTTGTTCTCGGATTTCAAAAATTGGTTACCTCCCTCCTGACGGTTTCCCTTAATCAGTCTCCGTCTTGATTGGAAACGCGTGTACCCTTTCTACGCTTGATTTTGCAGGAAAAACGATTCGTATAGAATATATTCTTTGATGAGACCTCTTCTTTTTTGGCCATTATAAGAATTCAGTTTGAAGCAACCTTTGTTGCCCTAATCAAAGGTTTCTTCTTAAAGAAGACTGAAAGTTAGGATTTTTGGTTCTTGCAAAGATAATCAAGAACCAAGATGAAGTTGTAATCTCGGAAACACCCTTAAATTAAAGTTTCATTCAGGATGGAAGGAGGAGATTTTGAAGTGGAGAGGACCGTGGAAAATGATTTGCAATGCTCTCGGATCTGATTATTTTTCATATTTTCTTCATTAATGTAAAAAATGTAATTTTATCCTTTTTCGAAGTTTTTTTTTAGAAATTTGTAAAATTAAAGTTCCTTCTATATGGTTTTTTGAGATAACTAAAAGTTCAACGGAAACGTCACGGAATAAATTTCGTGCGAATTATTGATCGTTGAAGGGATACAAGAAAAAAAAAGAACGCTAAAATTGAACTACTCTTGTTTGTACATTCCTAATGCAACTAGAAATCACGATCAAAATCGCTTTCACGAGCGGCGGCTGATTCCAGAGTATCCCCTTCGGTAAAATGAATCAGTTAATGCGTACTTATTATATGGTTTCTGTCCCCATTTGTGAGCGAAGCTGTTAACAGCCCAGGCAAGATTCATAGTTATCGTGAATCGAATGAGTGCCTGAGAAGTAATAGCGTATTTCCACGTTTCGTTCCATACGTATACAGGAATGATTACCGGAATAAACATGCTAAATAGTAATCTGAAAAATATAAAATACCTGGAAGAATTCATGAACTTTGAGAAACACTCTTTGGAAAAGAAGCATTTTGAATTTTTATCGCAAAATTTACGCGTCGATGTCATTTCGACGTACTTATTATAGAAAGCCAACAAAGGATCGCCGGTGATGTCACTTAAATCAACGAGCTTTCCTTTACGAACCACCTCAGGGTGTTTTTTTTGCATAAGCCAACCGACGTGTGAGTAAAAAAATCCTCGTTTGGAGTTATGAGGGTCGGCATCGGTGTCAGTGAATTTGTGATGTACTCGATGGTCACGTACCCAATGTAAAAGCGAATACTTGAAAGGAAAAAGGGGAAATTTTTGAAATTTGAAGGTTCAGAAATTTCGAAATTTTTACTTACATGACCCGCCGTCGCGTAGCAAAACAATAGAATCAATTGTAACGGTAATTTGGCCTTGTACGATCGATGAGACCATAATCTATGAGCTCCTCCTGTGATACCAATATTTCCGATTCCGTTTACAATAAATACTAAAATAAAAAGTTTTTGAATTGGATAAAATAACGCGAAACAGTAATTCGACGAATGCAGCCTGGAGTCTAAACAAGTTAGTTCCGAAGCTCGTCCATAGAGAGCGCCACTATGTTTTGTTCTGCCCCGCCTAGCCCGTATCCGTTAGTTTTCACAGCGGTTGCCATGGTAACACCGGAAAATAGCGAGCATACGCAACGCTATCTATCGGCAAAACATAAAGTTACTTTTGGTTGATTTTTTATTCTCGGAAAATTCCGCACTTTGGTGGATTATCTGTGCGATGATTTGTGTATTTTGTTCAAGTGATGAGTGTGGTATCGGAGGTAGGAGAGGGGTAAAATGATGCGATATTACCTTAGGCAATATACTAATACTAGGGGGATTTGCCTCCTGGGCCACTTTGCGCCCCTCTTCCCTCACGCACACTTTCATGAAGAATACCAAACAAAAAACAATAATTTGACAAGCTCAAAATTGTACCGCAACTAGTCAGCAGCAGGAAATGACCGTTAGAACCAGTGGCGTAGCCAGGATTTTGGCAAGGGGGGGGGGCAAAACGAGTCCAGGTAGTCAAAAATTTTTTTAATTAGTGGGAAACCAGAAATTGCAAACGATTTCTTTTCCTATTCCTTTAATTTATAAACAAACTACGATACGTCGAAGCAA
The DNA here is from genome assembly GCA_003261595.1 of Maconellicoccus hirsutus. Lineage (NCBI taxonomy): Eukaryota > Metazoa > Arthropoda > Insecta > Hemiptera > Pseudococcidae > Maconellicoccus > Maconellicoccus hirsutus. The sequence continues at coordinate 30,184 of QBDW01005644.1, read as the reverse complement.
ACAATAAAAGGCCATGGGGGCAATTGCCCCCTTTGCCCCCCCCTCCCTTGGCTACGCCACTGGTTAGAACTAACATTTTCGTTACGCGACTTCTGCGTACTGCAATATGCCGCAACGTTGCAACTTGGCAGATTTTTTCAAAACGTAACTCACGTTTCCAAGAGTGTTAATGGGGGGATTTTTTTGAAATTTGGTGTGTAAGTTCCTGTTGTAAAAATACAACTTGACGTTTTTTGAAATTTAAAATCAGACGAAAAGAAGCGGAGTTAGCATAATTTTAGTTTTTATTAAATACCTCCCCCTCGTGGGGGCAAAATTCTTCAAAGTTGGCCTAGGTAATTAGTGTACCGTACCTCAAAAACTGTTGCGGGTAATTTTTTTTTTTTAACTTGGAGAGGAGGTGCTAAAATGTCGAAAATTTGGTTTTTGGAGCATAACTCCCCTTCTATGGCGCCAAAAAGGTTCAAATTTTGGATATGGAGGTTAAATATGGTTTGAAGAAAAATACTATTTCAAAATTTTTATATCTAAATTTTAGTATTCTCCCCCCCCCCCTCAAATTGGAGGCTTTTAAAATCGAAATTTGCCTTTTGCTATATTTTTTTCTTGTCAAGTATTGATGTAGAGCTTTCGTTTAAGGAAAAAATCGGCTTCCCTAGTGTAATAGGAGCTGCATGAAAATTATCTGAACTTTTTTGATATGATATGATATGATAATGGACCACTCTACGGTATTTAAAGGTGACAGAACGAAGTGAAGCCAACATATTTGTAGGGACCTAAGCACAGGAGCGCCTCTGCGCAATGCGCAAGGTTAATGGTGTTGGTGTATTTGCGCTAACATTCGGTAGTGTGTTTGTAATTTTTCACCTTCAACAATTCTGCGTGTTGCGCGCGCATTACTTTTCCCCTTCTGCGTTTGAGCCCCTAGAATTATGTTGGCTTCACTTTAACTCTTATGCAGTAGAGTGATAAGGATATTACAATCTTCCAAAGGCGGATGTACGCTACGTGCGAATAGATCGTGTTTTGTTGAAATACTCAAACCAAGTATACAGGGTGTTCAAAATTTTCGAACTTCGAGAGTAATCGAATTGATAAAGACTTCTGCATGTGATAAATTTACCGTTGATCAAATTTATTTTTTTTTTATCGTAGTGTCTGGAGAATATAAATCTTACTCCATGCGATGGTCAAAAGTTTCATGTGACTTATGTGATGAATGCAAGAAATTGTCGTTAAATGAATTGCTGCTGTTATTATGATGTTGAACCACACTAGCGGCTGAGTGTTGGATTCTGATTTTTTGGATTTTTCGCGCTCGTCTGTGTTTAACGAGGTGTAGCTATTGGTTGAATACGTAATCGATTCTTCTGCTTTGTCCATTTTATTTTGACGCAGTGCTGAAAAAAAAACAAAAATTAAGCGTATACTTTTTGTGGTTTTAGCGAAATTAGTTTGACAAAATGTTGAAAAGTTACTATAAATATTCTGTGAACTTTGAAAAAATTCGTTTTTTTTTTGTTTCGAATCATGAGTGATATTTTAGGATTCGATGAAATGAGATGAAAAATTTTGATCGAAATAAAAATATAGTAAGTGAAATGAGGTTAGAAATTGAATTTGGTTTTATTGCAGCACGTCGCGAATTTTATGCGAAATGGTTCTGGAAAAAGTTAATGTGATCGCGTTCAAGAGTCGTGGATTTTTCGTGATTTTTTTTGCATGCGAGATCGACGCAAATTTAGTATTTATTCTGTGAAAAGTGATTTACCAAGAACGAAGGTCAGTTTTTAAATTTACACGCACGTTGATCTGATTTGATGCCAAAAACGTTAAATCTTTTTCTTGCAGTTGAGGTTCGACATGACGATTGCTGATGTAGGATTACGTGCGAAAAATGTTGAATAATTTTACTTACCGAATTAATTTCGATAATTCGACGAGTTGAACTAGTAATTACTCAAAACCGAATAATTGTAATTTTTTTTTTGCTCGTAAACTAACTGAGCTGAACTCGATTATAGTAAGAAACTGTGCATTTCTGCAAAAAAAAAAAAAATGAAGTTATGGTACTTGAACAATCGACCAGTTGACCTGTCAAAAAAAATACGATGCGACAGTATTGAATTATGCAGATTTATGCGACGATATTTTTGCTTTTTCGACGCATATACGTGTATTGAGGTTTTTCGTTGTCGCGAAGGATTCGCAATATTGGTTCAGGAAACTGGTGAAAGATTAAACTTTTGTTCAATTGGGATGCTTCATTGAGGCGGAGCCGGGATAAAAACGGCGGCAAGAGTCAACGTGACTGTTTGAAGAAAAAATAACTCGTTAAAATTTGAAATTACAAGTGCAGTTTATTTTGTTTTTCGCATTCGAATTGAATATGATATCACATTGCAAGGTACGTTGGATGTATTAAGATAAAATTTCATTTGCTGATAAATGCATAAGTCGAGGGAGTACGTGGGTTAGTATGGAGGCGATGGCGGATGAGAATGTTACAGGATGAATTTCTTCGAAGTAGTTTGACGATTATTCCATAAAGGTTTAGGGCTGGTTGTTTTCGGTCTTGACGAATCGAATCTCTCATCTACGCCGTATTGATTGGAGTTCTGACCGTATTGCGATCCGTAACTGCCTCCGTGCTGATCGTAAGTATTATGAGGGGGCGAATAGGGTCGTTGACCTCCTGATGGGCGCGACGCCGCGTACGGATCCTTGCACGGCGATCCTTTGAGGAGCTCGTGGACGTCGTCGATGATGATCATGCGGTACTTGACGTCGGTGCCGTTTAGTATTCCGGCGATGTAGTTTTGCAATCTGGATGTAGTTATTACCAGCGATTTATTACGCTTGAGTTTCATTCCGCTGACGAATTGTAAATCTTCGTTGTTCTGCGAAACAAGAATTATCAGAGCGAGGTTCGCTGTGGTTGAGAATGCATCGGTCACGTACCTGATAAGCGACGTGGATGTTTTTCTTATCGAATTTCGTATTCGAATTCCAACACATGATGGCCAATTTAGGTAAATCGCTGAATAACAGAATGCCGTCGTCGGTCATCACCTCCAGTGAGCTTTGGCCGTATCGTCCTTCGTCCGAGAGTTGCAACTGGTGCCGGAGTACTTCGGCGTTTCCCACTAATGTAGTGTTTTTCAAGACTCCTACTGGTACAGAGACCTCTCGAAGACTGGCTAAACTGTGGAAGTATAGTTTTCGGTTTACCGGGTCACCGGGTCCTGTAAACGGTATTAGAATCAGCGTAGACCTTTTGGTCAATCAGTGGAGTTGGAGTGATTGCGTACCCAGGGCTAATCCGAACACTCCGTCCATTAAATCGAAAGTTACTCCGGCTACGGTCATGGTACCGTGATTGGGAAATGGATAGAAGAAGTTGTGCTCAACTCTCCAGCTGGTTTGTCTAGCCAAGTCGAATACCACTAAGCCGTACGCGTTTACGTCGGCGATATACGCAATACTGTCCATACAATCTTCCTGGTAGGATTCCGGCACCAATGTAATCAGGTTGCTGCGATCGTTAATCGAACCGTCAGGGAATTCGTATCGAGCTGCGAAATAATCAGCGTTCGATCAAAGGTGTCCTCAGTCAAAGGAAAGTCTCTAGATATACAAGTCTTACTTATCAAAGTATCGCCGTTTTTCAAATCATACACCAAGACTTTGGGGCGACATTGACGAACTGGACTTACAAAGGTGTTCACTCGGCCGGTATCCAGAACCCATAACAAACCGCATTTGTCGATCTGAGTACGAGAATGAGGTTACATTCGGGTGATAGCCTTCACAGAAGAGTTACTTACGTGGATACGATACACAGACAGAGGAAATTCGCAAGAGGCTGTTCCTATCGAGTCCCAGTTCGGGAATGGTTTAAGGAGGTATTCGCCTCGAGAGTTCGTCTCCCTGGAGACTTCGGAGACAGTGGCTGGAATTCCGTTGCGGAATTGAGGCGTTGTGACGAAGATTCTCTTCGTAGAAGTGACCGGTGCTACGGTTAAAAATAGATGATTTGGTATCGCGTTAGATAAATACAACGAAGGTCGTGAAGAATACGTACAGAAGTAGTAATCAGTGTCCAAAATAGCTATGTTTTGAGGTACGTAAAGTTGTTGACTTATGGCCACGCTTCGTGATTGCTGACTCGGGTAAAGGAAATCGGCGAAGGTCCATTTGTGTAAAATCTCGATATTCGCGTCCGTTAACGTTTGATACGAAACGTAGACGCATGATAAGAGTACAAGTATGTACGAAAATAATCTGTATTCTTTCATAGTCGATTACTTCATATAATCTGAAACAAAACGTACATATACTCTTAGATAGAACTTAGTAACGAAGTTATTGAAGAGTTTATCGCTATTGTAATACTCATGTATGAAATTACTTCATTCTAATTACTTCTCAAGACTAAGGTGATCCTCGGTAATTGAGATTTTCTTAATTTTTTCCCTCCGGTAATTTGGGAAGAAAGAAGGAAGAGTGAGATGACCCCTGAACCCACGATTTACATATTGCGTGAAATATGCTCAAACCACTTTCGATTAAGTTTGCTAAATGATGCTAATTAAAAGTACACTGTATGACAAATTTTGCATAAATTAATAATCAAACGTGTATTTGAGCTTAGAAAATTATATGGGAAGAACTTGCTGATCAGTTATTCTCTGTGACTCCTTCAATTTCAATTTGAATGCCAATTTTAGGTGAAATTTATATGCACGTAATTCTTCTTGTAGATCTTAAAAAATAAATTCAACTCCTGAATCTATACATATAAAATTGTAACCGTTTTCTTTGTGGCCTCATTACGCCAGAACGAACGAACCGAATTTCGTCAAATTTTGAACATAGTAAATTACTGGTAATCATCGTAAATGCGGAGAATTAATGGCAAGTTACCGAATAACCGCAAATTTACCGTAAATCATTGGTTACTAACCGTAAACCAACGATAAACTACCTTAAATTGGTGGTAAAATATACAAAATGACAGTAAATTACTATAAATTATGGTTAAATCATTGTAAATTACCGTTGAATTACATAAATTGAATTATTGGTAAATTACAAAAATTTACGGTAAATTACCATAAGTTACCGGTAAATTATCATAAATTACCTGTAAAATACAATAAATCACTGGTAAATTACCATACGTTACCGATGAATTACCATTAATTACCGGTAAATTACCCTAAGTTACCGGTAAATTATCATAAATTACCGGTAAAATACAATAAATTACTGGTAAGTTACCATAGGTTACCGGTAAATTACCATAAATTACCAGTAAATTGCCATAAACTACCGAAATTATCTATCGAGCTGTTTTGTTTATCTAATGAAGACTGATGAAACAAGTTATGGGCAAATTTCGCTTAAATTTAAAATTGAAGGCGTAACTAACTCGGAAAAATTATAGTGACTTGAAAGTTATACTCAGTGACTTGGAAATCGAATTTTTTGGAAAATTATCGAAAAATCAATTTTATTATTATTCTGTCAGATCTTAAAAAAAATTATTAGATTATTATATTTTATCCCAATTTATTCTTCAATATTTAAAATCATATTTCGAGGAAAATATCCAATTACATAGAAGTAGTAATACTTACTTAATTCATATACAAAATAAAAGCATTAAAGCATTTATGCATACGAAATGAACTCGATGCACTTAACTAACTTGCCAAAATTGAACAAATCGTACGAAAAATGCGACAGATTATAACACGTTTGAGTACTAAGTGCCAAATATTCGGAAATTATTTCTTCGTTGAAATTTCGATACTGTTAATAACGAAACGTTTTCGTGGGTATTCCCAAAATCCTTGTCGAGGTGATAACAATGCTATAATTAAATTAGACTGCGAGGCACGAAGTAATAAATACGTACTTACTAATATTCGAAGGAATAGAAACGTCAACTGGTGATAAATAATATTACCAATATTTTCAATTAAATCTACATATAATTGAACAATGAAAAATACACAAAAGAAGCGAAATTTTGTTAAAAATCCAATGTACATAAATGTGTAGTTTATACGTGATTACTATTTATACCTATTTATTGTTTGCACTTCGACCGGAGCACGCAGCACAACCGGTTAAAACCTTATCTGTCGTAAATTGCCAAGTTATCAACAATAATGAAAATTTCTTCGCTAACGCAGAACGAAAACATAAAAACAACATCCGCATGTCGGTTCATCTCTGGTTAATATATTCCCTCCCGGCCGGTTCTCTTTTTTGTATCACCAGTTTACTGTTATCTGAATTTATAATTTAATTTGCTCGATAAGCGTGAATTTTAGGAGTTTTGGGCCTAAATTGACGCGTGGTTGGGTCAATAGCGATAGTGTTACGAAGATGGTTGTTGGGATTCGCGTTATAAAGTAATTCACTCTAGTGGTCTGTTGAAAAAAAAAGTGATAAAAATAGTAAAATGAAACCCCAATAAAATATATACGTATTTTGTACTCACTTAAGGGATTATACCAGCAAATATCCAAAAATACTCAGCACATAACACTTTATACCTTATCGAAGACCCTTAACATTGGTATTTGATTATGTTGAAAAAGAAGACGAATCGTTTATGTATCAACACTTATTTAATTAGGTACTTAATAACGAGTTTTTCAGGTTTGCCTAATAAGTTGGCAAGGTACGCTCGAAGCATCTGTAAATAAGCGTTTCCGAGGTGACGACGTTTGCGAATGTAAAATTGTGACGATAATTCCTGGCCATCTCATTTCCTAATCTCAAATCGAACGATTTTATTGATTTTTATTTACGTGGAAATACTCGATGTACGAGAAATCGTTGTTATTTCGTTTTTATTATGAAAAACATCGGCCTTCGCACGTGTTTTGGTCGGTGATTTTCCTACGAGTACAATGTGTCTCGATGTTTAATCAGAAATATGATGTTTTTAACACCGTATTGATTTGCGATTACGTAATTACTCTTAATTAGTCTTTTTATTTGATCAGGTAGCGTATTAAATTATAAGAGACGTGCTCTTGCGTGTTTGGACGAGTTCAAGGTCATACGCGGCGTATTTTCGTTATTCCCGGAAATTTAGGCATTGTTTTAATGAAATTATCTTAGAATTTTATTAATTTTTAACTACTATGATGTATTTTGAGTTGCAAATAATTTAAATTTTTGGTAAACGGCGTCAATAATGTGACTTGATACAGTGAAAAGGCAGTCACTATTTTTTGAATTAAAAAAGTGCCACTTTTCGATTAAATGACGTTACGTTGTGAAAATGTTTCCACTTGAAGGAAAAAAGACGCGTTTTTCAGTGAAGTTACTCCAATAATGTGTCGTTTTTGTTTAAAAATGTTGTCACTATTTTTTAAATTACAAGAAAATGTGCCACTTTTTGATAAAATGATGTCACTTTACAAAAACATTGCCATTTGACTTTAAAAAATGTCTTTTTTAGTAAAGTGACTCCAAAAATTTGACATTAAAAAGAAATGTTGTCACTATTTTTCAAATTACAAGAAAATGTGCCACTTTTTGATAAAATGATGTCATTTTATTAAAATATGGTCACTTGATTAAAGTGCCTTTTTTTTGGTAAAGTGATTCCAAAAATTTGACATTAAAAAAAATGCTGTCACTATTTTTGAAATTACAAGAAAATGTGCCACTTTTTGATAAAATGATGTCACTTTATTAAAATATGGCCATCTAATATAAAAAAGTGCCTTTTTTGGTAAAGTGACTCCAAAAATTTTACATTAAAAAAATGCTGTCACTATTTTTGAAATTACAAGAAAATGTGCCACTTTTTGATAAAATGATGCCACTTTATTAAAATATGGCCACCTAATATAAAAAAGTGCCTTTTTTGGTAAAGTGACTCCAAAAAGTTGACATTTTTTTTTTAAATGTTCTCACTTTGATTTTAAAATTGAAAATTTGCCACTTTTTGCAAAAATTGAACATTTCTTTATGACAAATTTATGCTACTTGAACAAATTCACGCCATTTTTTAAGTTTTGATAAATATCACTTTGACTAAAAAATAGGCTATTCTGCAATGGAAATGGGACCATAACGAACATGGCCTCTTGATATCGAATGAAGCATACCAGGTGTATTGCAATAATGAGTCATCTCGTTGACAGAATTGAAACGTGTAAATGTGTTTAAAAAATCTTTATTAATGCGACAACGAAAATTAATTATTTTGTCAAGGGAAACAAACGTTAAAATTTTCACGGTCTATGTAAATTATCCAAATTACATTTCTGTGTATTTTATCGCTAATCGATGATTTTGTTTTGATACAGCAACAATCCTTGGTTATATCGTTGATGAGCTGCGCTACGATGATGGTCGTTGCTAGAAATCAACACGATGGTCAAGAATGAGATCACTTCGTTGGAGAAGAACATCTGGTAAGTTTAAGTACCACCGCGGTATAAATCATTTTAAAAATTTAGGTTTATAATCGAACGACGACGGAGGTGGACCTAGAGGTGGTCGTCCGAGAGGTGGTCGTCCTAGAGGTGGTCGCGAAGGTGGTCCTTGCGGGCCCCCTCGGTTGGTTGACGTCGGGCTGAGGCATCTGGTTCCCTGGAGCAACTCCCTGACCGAGTTGATGAGGATTATCCTCATACGGTAATCGTTATTTATGCCTGTGGTGATGTTGGTGGTGGACATGACGGTTTGTACGCGATTCGTGGCGATCCATAGCGTATCGCCTTTTAGCTTCAGTCCGCTGACGAATTGTAGGTGATCGTAGCTCTGTAAAAGAAAAAAAGGATTGGATGTAAGTGCATGGAGAGAGGGGAGAAACCGGGTGAGTGCGTTTACGTACCTCGTATATGATCTGCGTGTTCTCCCTGGTGGGTTCGGTTGCGGTGTTCCAGCATGCTAACGCGTTCCGTGGTAGGACGCTGTATATGAGGATGCCGTTCTCGGTCATCACCTCGAGGGAGCTTTGACCTTCGCGGAATTCCGGAGAGAGGGAGAAAAGTTGTCGAAACGCGTCGCGGTCATTTCGCAAGGTGGCGTTGCGTAGCACGGACGTGGGCACCCAGCTTTCGCGGATGCTGGCTAAGCTGTGGAAGTATAGGATTCGGTCTCCGGTTTGTGTTATGGGACCTGTACAGGAGGACGGAAGGTTACGGGAGTCATGGCGGATTCGGCGAGAGTGAGAAATACTCACCTAACGCCATGCCGAAGATGCCATCCATTAAATCGAAAGATTGCCCGGCGATGGTAAAGGTGCCGAAACGAGGATACGCGTAGAAATAATTATGATCTATTCTCCAGCTGGTCCTCTGATACAAATCGAAAACTATCAAGCCGCTGCCATTTAAATCGGCGATGTACGCGATCGCATCGCGACAGTTGTCCGATCGCGAATCGGTCACCGTGGTCGTTAAACTGCTACGATCAAGGAAAACTCCCGTCGGGAACTCGTATCGTTCTGCGAAACGTTACAGTCGCGTAGCAAACGCAAGACTCGCAGGTGTCTACCTTGACCTTTACTTACCTACGAGAGTATCGCTGTTTTGTAAATCATACAGTAGCACTTTGGGACGGCAGACTCGCGTCGGTGCGGTGAACTCGTTTATTCGGCCCGTATCAATGACCCATAATAATCCGCATCTGTCGATCTGTCGCACAAAGCGAAATTTAATTCGGTGGGTTTATTTGTACGCGTATATGGCGATGAGTTGCGTTTTAATTACATGTATTTTGTCCACCGATATTATCCCGTTACATTCCGAATCGACCTGCTGGGATTCCCAGTTCGGGAACGGAGATAGCAGGAAGGAGTCCCCGTTTCGGATGTTTGTCACGGTTGATAAGGTCGCCGGAATTCCCGTCGTAACTCGCGGAGTCGTTACGAAGATGCGTTGTTGCGCCGCATTGTCGCCGGTCATTACGCCTGCAATGGTAGCCGAGCAAATGTCATGTAAATACGACTGGAATATATGAGGCATTGGAGTTAATTTCGGGGTCGTTAAAATCATCCTCAAAAAGATCCTCAAAATGATACTAAAATTGTTTTTTGGCATTTTTTGGGAAAACTAACAAGGGAAGCTCTCGAGGTGTCCGGCTCGGATTTGAACGGGAGTTGGATTTTTGAAAAGAGCATGTCAAAAAACCCCCAAAACCAAAATTTTATCTGCCCAAGTTAACTTTTCGATTTTTGGCGAATTTTTGAAATTTGAAAATTACGAAATTTCGATTAAAAATAAAGAATAAAAAAAAATCGAAAAATAATTTTAAATCACGAAAGAAATGTTTTCCCCCTAATTCGAACCCGCTGAACCCAAAAATCGCATCGGCGAGCCGTTCTGGAGCCTCCAGCGCGATTTCCATTTTTCTCCAGGAACTTCGAAATGCTCCAGAAGGCGTCCATTTGAGATTGGGCAGCTAAAATTTTGGTTTTGGGGTTTTTTTGACATGCTCTTTTCAAAAATCCAACTCCCGTTCAAATCCGAGCCGGACATCTCGAGAGCTTCCCTTGTAAGCTAGATAGAGCGAAAATCATTCATGAAAAGTTTTTGAAATTCTGTACCTTATCTGATAAATCACGTTTTAGGTGGTTTTTATCCCCCCCCCCGCCCCTCCAGTGATCGAATGGTTCACACCTACTAGCAAATATAAGTACAGGAATGTAAGATAATTAAATATCCTTGAAAAACATTTCAGGGTTGTTCCCCTCTCCTAGGTTTGACACGTTATCCTCAAACAAATACTGAAGTTACTTTTTGCCATTTTCTGGGAAAACTAAGCGAGCTAGAGAAAAATCATTTTGATAAACCTTTTTGCATTATTATTTCTCACGCATTGAATTATATTTCCAGCTGGTTTTCCCTTCTCCCGAGCGATCGCAGAGCGCAACTCCTAAAGTTGAGTACAATTGAATAGTTCCACTATGAAATTTTTTTTTAACGGGCTGCGATTTCGATCATTTTGTAAATTTTGAGCTGGGTTTAAACGAAAATGAATTGAGAGCTGAATTTCTTTTCTCGCGAATAATCGACTCCGGAACAATTTTAAAAATTTCGATAATGAAATTATTACCACGATTGAGAATAGGGGAAGGCTTCGAGGGAAGTTTTTTTATTTGAAAAATTTTTCAATTTAATCTACGAATAGGATGGCGAATATGTGTTTCGACGGGTCACGAAAATCGCGATGAAAATATCCATTCACTTACCTGGCCAAACGTCTAAATCATTGATGAGGACATTAGCCGGCACAAAAGATCCATTGGCGATGGCGTTACTACGGTGGATTTCGTTGCGAAATACGAAATTCACTTCTCTCCAAACATAAGGAATGAGAATATTAGACGGTAGTTGAGAATAACTCGAATTTAAAATCGACAATAAAATCAACAAGCTCGAAAATTTCGAACGCGTGAAGAAATCGCGAAACATTTTGTGAAAAAAAAAAGTACACGTTGAAATGTGGAAAAACTGGAATAAACGCGTTAAAAATGCGACGATTTTAGGCTTGTTTATTTTCACAAATTCACGTACGTAGTATCAGAGGTGAGTGTTAACGACTGTCTGAGCATCGCGATTAAGTCGAATGAAAAGTCGCCGGTAACTTCGGTAAATTAATGGTTTTTATAATCTGTATCGGTTTCGTTTTGCTTTTTTTTTTCGATGGAAAATGGGAATCCTGTTGACGTAACGGGCGGGGCGGCGGTATCGATGACATGGAATGGAAAATACGTTAGAAATCGTATTTATTTTAATAGTTGAAAAGAGACGGAAAATGGAGGTGAGGCGGAGCGGCGGCACGTTGTAGATAAAAACCAAAACCGAATCAATAGGTTCATAGTTCGAGTTGATGAGGTGCAACTTGACGAAATCATTTTTAGGTATTATCAAGCGAAGCGATGCGTTACAACAAAGGAACAAGTTCGAGATGTGGAATTATGCGAATTAATGACGATATGGGTTTTTCTCTAAAGCGAATTACAATTAGATGAGGGTTTTATTTCAGGTACCTTTTTAGTTTTTCGTAGAATAAGAATAATTCCTTCATTTTTCTACGTTAAAAAATTTTTTATAATGAATATTTCGACATGTTTTCAACTATAATTGGAATATGATTTTCCGTAAGATTTCTTTCAATTCTTACGAGTTTTTAATCTTCCAGAGTTCTCACTGTTTGAAAATGGTGAACTTTTCATCTCGTATTCGGGTCTAAGATTTTAGGAAAAAATGAATAATCCGAAAAAACCGCAACTGAGTTTCATGCCATTGCTACTGAATATCAAGTGAACCGCATTTTTTTAGTCGTTCAAAAAATGGGAGGAATTTTAGAGTGATTTCTTTTCAATGTATGAAATGAGCAAACTAAGTATTTCAAAAGGCTATAGGCAGGTAAGCATCAGTAATTTGCCCCCGGGTCCAGATTTTGATGATATTTGGGTGGGAGGTGGATACCATCGAGAAACGTTCATGACCAAAATTTCAGCTCCTCCCTACTTGAAAAAAGTCGCTTATTGTATGTTATTTAAATCGTCTTTTTCGACTCAAAAAAAATCGCAAAATAATCTTAAAATTATTTCAAACAAAAAACGTTATAAGATCCATAACCCAAAAATCGGTAGATTTTGAGAAAAAAATTTTTCGTGTACTGAGCTTAAGCGCGCGCGCGATAATCGGTACTTCCCACTACGCAGCGGCCCTTCGTTTACACGTCGCGCGTAAGTGTAAACGAAGCGCTACCGTGTAGTGGGAAGTATCGGCTAACGCGCGCGCGCGGTTTTTGCGATTTTTGACCACGACTCCGTGGAGGTAAAATTTTGAAAAAAATACATGACATGTAGAGGTCGAAAATACATCTAAAAAATGAAGTTTGAAAATTTTGCAGAGTGAAATAGATACCTACAAAAAATAAATAAAGTTGAAAACGCCCGTTTGAAGGGGAAAAAATTGGAGTAGGAGGTTGTTGATTTTTTCATAGAAGGTCCTTATTAGGGTCTATTATGTAGCAAAATTTCAATTAAATCCGTTAACTGTAATTTGAGGAAAAAATTCCTATCTGATTTTTGAAAAAATATAATTTCTCGAAAACGGGGGGGGGGGAGCTGAAATTTTGGTCATGAACGTTTCTCGATGGTACCCACCTCCCACCCGAATATCATCAAAATCTGGACCCGGGGGCAAATCACTTATGCTTACCTGCCTATAGCCTTTGATATCTTGAATAACCTTGTTATTGCTTTTTGTTAACGAGGGTTTTTCCTCGTTTTAATGTTCCAAGAATTATTGTATTGCTCGTCGTAGTTTTGAAAATTATTAATACTTGGGTTTTACGCTTTTTTACATGTGCAGTCTCAGTATCTAATCGGAAATGAGATGTTTTCGAAAAAATATTGTTTATGGACGATGCAATTATCTCTTTATTACTTTTACGAGAGCTTTGTTTGTTTAATTTATACAGCGTCAAGGTTAGTTAGGTGATTTTTCATTTCTCAAAGAAAGATCCACTTTTTTTAAATGACGAGTATTGCCATCTGGTGTAATATGAGAGTGATTTGTGACTTTATATTTTTGATTTGAAGGTATTTTTCTATTGGTGCCGTAGAATGTCGTTTCGTTAAGTGACTCTGGTTATGAATGTTATCTTGTCAAAATGAAGCCACTTTTTGATGTTTTTTTTTTCATTTCATATGAAAAGTGAATCCACTTTTTGTAAAATGAGTATTGCTAAATAAAGTGGTCACCGTAGGTAAAGTGACCTTGATATTGTGATAGCACTTTGAAAAAGTGACGTCCAAAAATATGCCACTTAAAATTGACGTCACTTTTTATTACATTCATAGCCATTTCTTAAGCGAAACGCTTTTTCGCATAAAAATATATTCAAGTCTTTTAGTAAAGTTCATTGACCTCAAATAAGGTACGCAACAGATTTTTTAAAAGCTAAAAATTTCTTTAAATCATATTTTACAATTATTAAAGTTGATTTTTTATTCAACAGAAACGATAATACTTGAAAGCATCATTTGTATCGAGCTCTGCTACCATGGCCACAACAGTCATTTGCATTGGATTCTGTTTTAAACGAAAGCACATTGTTACATCATACGTTGGGTAAGTACAAAATTATAAAATCATGAAAAATTCGAGTTTTTACTTGTAAGTGGGAGAACGGTGTAGATACGATGATTCCCATGGTATAGTAATGCTGTTCCAATGAGGAACTGTAGTGTAATTTAAATGACGGGGTTCGTGCATTTGGTTCCCTTCAACAACTCCTTAACAGATTTGATGACGATTACTCTCATTCGGTAATTGTTTTGGGTGCCGGTTACATTAGTAGTGGACATGATGGTTTGCATGCGATTCGTGGCGATCCACAAAGTATCACCTTTTAATTTCATTCCGCTGACGAATTGCAAATGTTCGTAGCTCTGTAAAAAGTGCATTGTGTTGATTGATCTGGGGCGAAGGGCGCCAAGGGTGATGATTAGTCTACCTCGTAGATAATCTGCGTGTTGCCTTTGATGGGTTCGGTGGCGATATTCCAACATGCCAAGGCGTGCTTTGGTAAAACGCTATAAATAAGGATGCCGTTATCGGTCATCACTTCCAAAGAGCTTTGACCCTGGTGGAACTCCGGCGAGAGAGTGAAACGTTGTCGGAACGAGTCGCGGTCGTTGATTAAGGTTGTGTTGCGTAGCACTGACGTGGGTACCCAGCTTTCACGGATGCTGGCTAAACTGTGGAAGTAAAGGATTCGGTCTCCGGTTGGTGTAATTGGACCTGTTTATGGAGGTTTTAAGGAGAGGGTGTCAATTGAGGTTATATGGGGTTGAAGTACTCACCTAGTGCCATGCCAAATAACCCATCCATCAAGTCGAAAGATTGCCCGGCGATGGTCAAAGCGCCGAAGCGGGGGTAGGGGTAGAAGTAGTTATGATCGATTCGCCAACTAGACCTTTGTTGTAAATCGAACACCAGCAATGCGTTCAAATCGGCGATATAGGCGATCGCATCTCTACAGTTTTCCGATCGCGAATCTGTCACCGTGGTTGTTAGAAGGCCTCGTTCGACGAATATTCCCGTAGGAATTTCGTATCGTTCTGCGAAATGCAACGTTGTAGCGAATGGGGCACCTGTGAATGACTACCTCGAATATTACTCACCCACTGGAGCATCGTTGTTCTTTAAATCGTATATTAGTATTTTGGGACGGCATACTCGCGGCGATGTGGAGAACGCACTCAATACGCCTGTATCAACGACCCATAGTAATCCGCATTTGTCAATCTGTCTCGGAAATACAAATACATCAAAAATTAGGGTACCCTCGTTGAACATGATGTTTCGGTATTTTTTCGGGTTTTGTTACGTGTATTTTATCCACTGATATTATGCCTTTGCAAGTCGCATCGACCTGGTGAGCTTCAAGGTTTGGGAATGGAGCGAGCAAGAAGGATTCTCCGCTTCGGATGTTTGTCACCGTTGATAAGGTCGCAGGTACTCCTGGCAAGAATCGCGGTGTTGTAACGAAGATTCGTTGTGGCGAGTTGTTACTCGTTATTATGCCTGTAAAAAGAATGAAGATCAAAAAAAGTCGATGTGGGGTCATTTTTGGCACCAAAATTCAAAAAGTGATGGTTGAAAATGCGTAGAAATTACTATTTTGGTATTTTTAGAGGAAACTAAGCGAGATAGAGCAAAAATCACATTCATTAAAAGTTTTTTAAAATTCATTTTCTATCGAATGATTTGAGAAATTCACTTTAGAGTCATTTTTCGCTCATAAATTGGAAAAGTGATCGTTCAGAATGCATGAAAATCACTATTTTGTCGTTTTTTGAGAAAACTAAGCGAGATAGAGCAAAAATCACTTTCATTAAAAGTTTTTGAAATTTATTTTCTATCGAATGATTTGAGAAATTCACTTTAGAGTCTTTTTTCGCTCATAAATTGGAAAAGTGATCGTTCAGAATGCACGAAAGTCACTATTTTGTCGTTTTTTGAGAAAACTAAGCGAGATAGAGCAAAAATCACTTTCATTAAAAGTTTTTCAAAATTCATTTTCTATTGAATGATTTGAGGAATTCACTTTAGAGTCTTTTTTCGCTCATAAATTGGAAAAGTGATCGTTCAGAATGCATGAAAATCCCTATTTCGTCGTTTTTTGAGAAAACTAAGCGAGATAGAGCAAAAATCACTTTCATTAAAAGTTTTTTAAAATTCATTTTCTATCGAATGATTTGAGGAATTCACTTTAGAGTCTTTTTTCGCTCATAAATTGGAAAAGTGATCGTTCAGAATGCACGAAAATCACTATTTTGTCGTTTTTTGAGAAAACTAAGCGAGATAGAGCGGAAATTGCTTTCATAAAAAGTTTTTCGAAGTTCATTTCCCATCAAATGAGCCACCTCTTCAGGATGTTTTTACTCTTTCGCGACCCCAGCATCGAATCCATCTTTGATGTGCACAACTTATTTTGCTAAAAACTTTTTTTTAATATTTCTCTGATGTTGTTCCACAATTCCGTTGATATCAAAAATCACATTTGAAGTGACGGTTTCTTGAAATGGGCAAAAGCCCCACATTGTCTACCACAAAACATTTATCTTTTGAGTGTAAATCAACAGGACATTTGTACTCAAGTACTCACCTGGCCACACATCTACGTCATTTATTATCACATTAGCCGGAATGTAAGATCCATTGGCGATGGCGTTACTACGTTCGGTTTCACTCGGAAATGAAAAATTCACCTCTTTCCAAACATACGGAACGAGAACATTGGACGACGGTAACTGCGAATAGCTCGAGTTCAAAATTAACAATAAAAGTAAATAATTCGACAATTTAGAACGCGTGAAAACATTTTCAAACGACATTTTTCCTAAGTAAAATCAATTCCGCTGTGAAAACAACTCGCGAAAAGATCTGTCAGCTGGGTAACCTTGAATTCATGAATTCTGGCGACCAGCAAAAGAACTAATGTTGATCGTGGTCAGCGTATTGCGATCGAGTGTTATGAAGAGCCACTATTAATGATATTTTACGCTGTGAAATATTTTCTTAGTGGTTGAAATGAGAAAAAAGAGACGTTTTATTATGCTGAATCGGAAGGTGCCAATGTAGGTCCATCAGGGCCGGTTTTAAGGGGGGGCTTTGGGTGTCTCCCCCCCCCCCCGAGGTCAAGCTCCACTCGTGATTCTTACCTAATTTAAAACACAACATCACTTTTAGTTATCTCTTCTTTAAAAAAAAAAATTACTCATAATTTATGGAACCTAACCCCCCCCCCCGTAACCCAATTTTCGATTTTTGTCAGTAGGCCTACTTATCAATTAAATAGTGTTTGTGTAAATTCGACCTCTATTTTGTTTTAAAATTGGAGATTACGAAGTTTAAAGATTCCGGATGTGGTGTGACTCCTTAGGTACGCGAGATTGGCAAGCATTTCATATTATAACTAGCGATCTCAACTCCTTGAATATGCTAAATTGGCGAGTATATCGTAATTAAAGTCATTTTATAGAATTTATCAGCACCTAAATAATCGATTATGCAAAATTTTTGCCAAACTTGGAAATTGAAGGTGATACGACGTTTTGAAATTCTGATTTCGCTGTAACTCCTCGAATAAGCTTTATAGGTAAAAATCTCAAATAACTTGTTTTATCGGATTTTTAATTACCTATAAAATTCATTATATTCAATTTTGGTCTTTCTTACGTATTAAGGAAGTTATATAATTTTCGCGTTTCGAGCACATCGGTACTTGATGCATCAGGTACATCATCTGAAATCACCTGTTGAGTATTTATCGTGTAGTCGTTTTCTTCTCGACGAATTGAGGCACATCATTTAATAAAAATTTTACAAAATTTATTACAAATTAAACACGAAATAATCTACAGAAAATTTTCAACCGGAAGACATATTCCGGTGTAATTTTCACGTCGTTTAATTCTCGATGACGGAGTAGGGAGGAGTAACATTTAAATTACTGTACATTGCACATTTTCCAAGATTGGGATAAAAATAACAAGATGATGGATAGAAAAAAAGAGGCGTAACTAGTCAATTCTTACTATCGACGTGCGCGTGTTCGTTACGGTTGCGTAATAAGCAGACGAAGGGGAGACACGTGTATCGTAACATTGACTTGTCGACGACTTAAGTACATAGACGACCAGGTACGCTAATAATTACACGACATTACCAGACGAGTTGTATAATAATATGGCAATTACGACTAAAAGAAAAATAAGGAAGGAAGGAAAAAGGAAGCACGCGTGTAGAACAACACGAGTACCTACTCATAAACTACAGGGACGACGTGTATACGATTTTCTTACGTGTAGGTTGGACCTATACATGAAGGGGGGGAGGGAGGTAGTTCAATACATGAATTCTTATCTACTACTGTATTATGTACATGTTACACAGTAAATGGGAGAAATTAAACATTTTAGTATTTAAAAAAAACTTAACACAGATTTATATGGCAAGTGAGGATGTGTTTGAGGGAACACGTCGTTTATTTCTTCTTCTTTTTATTTAAATAAAAAGTCGAGTTGTTATGACCATATAATGGTTCGACTGGTCGCTTGACTCGTAGTATTCGTAAATTGTAATCTTGTCCGTTGACGGTTTTCTTGAAGAATTTTTGAAATTTAGTCGTCACTAGCCAAATGTTACCGTTGTCTCGTTCGCTGACTCGAATATCCAAAGTGAACTGCAGTAGTTCGGGATCGTATGCTAAGACGCTGTGAAAACAACGCAGGCAATCGTACCATAAGTAATCGAAGTACGTGAAATAAGGGGCGACGCATAAGAAGACAGATACATACCCGTGATCTTGCGATCCTGGGATCCAAGTAGCCAAAGCGGTCTCGGAAACTGGACTGAAGATCAAAGCGCCATCTCTTGGTTCGACAGCCAGAGGCGCAGCCTGAGAGGATTTATGACCAACCAGGGAGACCGGTAAATCAGCATCGTCTCCGGGATTCGGACCAGCCTTAAGGACCGATGTGGGCACGGTGAATATTCGATTGGACGCGAATGGCTGGAAGTAGAGTTGCTTATGTGGTAGAATCGGAGCGGACAGCGCTAATCCGATGACGCCGTCCATCAACGTGAATGATTCTCCGGCCACCTGGAAGTTACACGGATTAGCGTGTTTTGCTCGCGCAGCGTATGCCCGTCGAGATAAGAGCTTACGCGGTAAGTCCCGTAGTCGGGATCGGGGAACATGAACGGACTGGTTATCCTCCAAGCGCTGTCTTTTCTGGAATCGTATACAATTAGAGCTGGATTAGTGCTGTCTGTCATGTAGACGAACACGTTGTCGCAGTCTGGAACGCCGAATTCGCCTCTGTTGTTGTCGTCGATTACTAAATTCGTCAGTAATGAGTTCCTGCGTAGGATTTCCGGCGGGAAAGTCACGATTCTTATCTGGAAAATAGCGAATGTCGAGCGGCGTTCAGTTTTTTCGATGGGGGATTTTTCATTTTTTTTTAGATTTTTTTTTCACGTGATAATGCTTGGTTTTGATTTAACGAATTGAAAAAAAATTATCGTGGTTTTTGAAGCGATATTTTCATGACATTATTGCGATATTTCGATTTTGACGTACGATCTTCATAGTTACGTATTTTGATTCATGACCGTTTCAATTTCGATATTTTGATATTGATAATTAATTCGATTTACCACTGTTTCGATTTCGATATTTTGATTTTGATGCATCGGTCTTCGATACTCGATTTATAATTGTTTCAATCGATATTTCGATTTCGACGTTTCGATATTGATAATTAATTCAATTCATGGCTGTTTCGATTTTTGTATTTCGATGTTTCAATTTTGATGTTTCGATTTTTGTAATTAATTTGATTTACGATATTTTCGATTTCGATATTTTGATCTTGATGCGTCGATCTTCGATACTCGATTCACAATTTTCAATCGATATTTCGATGTTTCGATATTGGTAATTAATTCGATTTACGGCTGTTTCGATTTTTGTATTTCGATTTCGATATTTCGATTTTTGTAATTAATTCGATTTACGATATTTTCAATTTCGATATTTTAATTTTAATGCATCGATCCTCGATACTCGGTTCGCGAACGTTTCGATTAATATTTTTATTTCGATGTTTCGATGTGTTGATAATTAATTCGATTTTTGTATTTCGATGTTTCAGTTTCGATATTTTGATATTTGTGATTAATTCGATTTACGATATTTTCGATTTCGATATTTTGATCTTGATGCATCGATCTTTGATACTCGATTCACAATTTTCAATCGATATTTCGATGTTTCGATATTGGTAATTAATTCGATTTATGGTTATTTCGATTTTTGTATTTCGATTTCGATATTTCGATTTTTGTAATTAATTCGATTTACGATATTTTCAATTTCGATATTTTAATTTTAATGCATCGATCTTCGATACTCGGTTCGCGAACGTTTCGATTAATATTTTTATTTCGATGTTTCGATGTTGATAATTAATTCGATTTTTGTATTTCGATGTTTCAGTTTCGATATTTTGATATTTGTGATTAATTCGATTTACGATAGATTCGATTTTGATATTTCGATGTTTATAATTAATTCGATTTACGATATTTTCGATTTCGATATTTTGATCTTGACGCGTCGATCTTCGATACTCGATTGACAATTTTCAATCGATATTTCGATGTTTCGATATTGGTAATTGATTCGATTTATGGCTGTTTCGATTTTTGTATTTCGATGTTTCAATTTTGATGTTTCGATGTGTTGATAATTAATTCGATTTATGGTTGTTTCGATATTTGTATTTCGATATTTCGATTTTGGTAATTAATTCGGTTTACGATGGTTTCGATTTTTTGTATTTCGATATTTTAATTTTGATACTTCGATTTCGATTTTTCGATATTGATAATTAATTCGATTTATGGCTGTTTCGATTTTTGTATTTCGATGTTTCAATTTTTGTATTTCGATTTCGATTTACGATATTTTCAATTTCGATATTTCAATTTTAATGCATCGATCTTCGATACTCGGTTCGCGAACGTTTCGATTAATATTTTTATTTCGATGTTTCGATGTGTTGATAATTAATTCGATTTTTGTATTTCGATGTTTCAGTTTCGATATTTTGATATTTGTGATTAATTCGATTTACGATGGTTTCGATTTTTTGTATTTCGATATTTTAATTTTGATACTTCGATTTCGATTTTTCGATATTGATAATTAATTCGATTTATGGTTGTTTCGATATTTGTATTTTGATGTTTAGATTTTTGTAATTAAATCGATTTACGATATTTTTGATTTCGACGTTTCGATATTGGTAATTAATTCGATTTATGGCTGTTTCGATTTTTCGATTTTTGTAATTAGTTCGATTTACGATATTTTCAATTTCGATATTTTAATTTTAATGCATCGATCTTCGATACTCGGTTCGCGAACGTTTCGATTAATGTTTTTATTTCGATGTTTCGATGTTGATAATTAATTCGATTTTTGTATTTCGATGTTTCAGTTTCGGTATTTTGATATTTGTGATTAATTCGATTTACGATAGTTTTGATTTTGATATTTTGATTTTAATGCATCGATTTTCGATACTCGATTTACTATTCTTGCAATTGATATTTTGATTTCGATGTTTCGATACCGATAATTAATTCGATTTATGGCTGTTTCGATTTTTGCATGATATTGATAATTAATTTGATTTACGGTAGTTTCGATATCGATGTTTCGATATTGATAATTAGTTCGACTTATTATAGTTTTGATTTCAATGTTTCATTTTTCAATTTCGATGTATCGATTTCGACAAACCAAATTGTGATTATTTTGATTTCAATATTTCAATTTCGATGGAAAAAAAAAACCGAAACCGAAACGAAGAACAAAAACGGTAAACCGTTTATTGCATACTTGCGCATTACCAGTTGATCCGTCCTGGAATCGAATATCAGCAGTTTGGGCGGACAGACGACATTAAAAGTGGCCAGGCTATCCATCACTCCAGAATCCAGTATCCACAATCTGTCGCATTTATCGAGCCTGATGCGAAAAACCGATATAATATTGGTGCAGTTTTCCTTGGTCGAAGAGACGGTATTGGTGGTAGCCGCTCGGTGCCAGTCCCAGCTCGGGTACGCCTTGATGAAGATAAAAAATAAGTATAATGCCCTCCGTCGCTATACCACGTGTCTCTTGAACCATTTACGTATTCGAGACACGTATGAGTCAGCACGTACTTGTAACGCTGGTGACGTTTCTCCGCTGTTCTCGAAACCGTTTCGAGGTATCCATGATATAGTGGCGGGGTTGCCGGGCCAGAGTCGCGGGGTTGCTAAGAATATCCTATCCCAGCCGATTTCCATGCCGGTGATGACGGCGTTTTCTGGTACGTAGTTGCGTAGCAGCGGGTAGCTAAAGGGGGCGTTGTATTTTAGGAAGCTCCATTGGTTCATTATCTCGAGCTGGGCCGAGACGCCGCATAGCAGGAGGCAAGGCGGATGAAGTGGAGTGGCGACGGCATCTGCGAAACGAACGTAAATTGTCGTGAAATCGTTCCTGTTTTGGAATCATGTTTGGCAAATGTTCGAGCACGTGTGTGAGTTGGGTTGCGGTGCAACGCAGGGCCGGGAACGAGAAAAAGCGAGGCTACCTTGTATGACTCGATGAAGCAGCGTATCTACGAGAAAAGGGTACTTAATTGGGGAGAAATGAAACCGCGTTGTTTTAATAGCTCAGAGACATACTCGGTGTCTCGTAATTTACGTGTTTCCAGTGTGGCATAACGAGAAATTCAAAATTACCGAGTTACGCGATTTTCTTATCGAACTATGTATAAATGTAGTTACCTTTGCGAAAAAATGCTCGTAAATCGTCGCGTCGATATTTTACCTCGCCAAAGTACACGACACCGATACACGAAATCTCACGTAAATCACACCGACACGCTGCTAATAAATTAATAAATGAAAAAATTAAACGCGAACCGAGTCCGAAGCGTTGTAGGTATAATTAAAGTATAGGTATCCCGGAGCCGGACGCCGCGTTAAAAGCAGACACAGCAGGAAAAAGATAATTCAACCAATTAAAACGTTGGATTATCAGAATCGACGTCGAAGTGGTTACGAGACGAGGTAGGGGGAAAAAATTACTTTAAGGATTTTTTTATTTTTGGTGAATGGTACGATATACGTACGTATGTTGAGTCTTTTGTGTCGCTATGCATTAATCAAGGTTAAATTGTATTTTTACGTAATAAAGATTTCCGTTTATTTTTCAAACTAACCAAACGCGTTAACATTTTGTAATTCTTCACGTTCTTATTTCACCAGATAGGTAATGTACTCGGAGAAATGTGTAGGCTGCGGATAAAAATTAAATTTCTTGTTTGTCACGATTATACGTTGGAGCATGTGCGAGCGGGGTGGAGGAAAATGCTCGCGATGAGGTCATAAACACGTTGAGAGGAGTGAACAAAGAGGGAATGTAGTTTTTGGGTTTGATCGAGAGATCAACGCCTTCAAAGGTCGTTTACAGGTTTCACTAAATACGTAACCGTGATAGAAATTATTGGAAATGGTAGCAGAGCGGAATGCGAAAAATTTGATTCCTCGAGTTTGTCATTTGCGAATGTCTGAAATTGAGAAATTTTGAGACACGCTCAATTTTGTAGACTTTTTATGGTAGCAGAGTAGAGCGTGATGATAGAGTTTGCTTTGTGCGAATAATTGAAATCGGAGAATTTTAAGTTACATCATTATTTACGGGAAATCTGTTGGAATAGTTGGAATACTGCCGTTTTCTAACTTTGAATATTCGCCAAAAATCAAAAAATCAACTATAGCAGTTGAAAATTTGGGTTTTGAGGTTCTTCGATGTCCTCTTTCCATGTATCCGAATTTCGTTAAAATCGGAAATTAACACCCGCGGCAGTTCCCTCGCTAGATACCGAAATATTTATATTGAAAAAATCAGGAAACCATTTTTCAAATTCCTATCCCTGCGGGGGTGAGAAAGAGGGGAGCACGAATGCCTCTTGATATGAAAATTTTCATCTTTATACTAGAATTCACAAAACCAGAAATTTGCGCGTGCATTATCAATTGCGCTTTTGTGTAGTGATGTTTTTTTTTTACATTGGATCACTTTATGTTTCATCTTAGGGTATTTGGGGGTGGGGGGTAAAAGGGGTCGAATGGAAAAATGAACTATAGCACTAGCATGCGCGTTTCATATGTTTTCTCCTAGCGAAATAAGAACTTTGAGACATAATTTTTTTGACTCCACATTTTAGGGGTCGGCGCCCCCCGAAGAGGGATGATACGGAAAATGCAATCTCATAATGAAAAAAATATAGTTCTAACAAATACCTATTGATAGATACGAAAATATTGAAATTTCGCCGGTAAGAAAATTTTCGGGACCGTTTCAAGAATTCGTAACTTCACAGAGGAGGAGGAAGAGGGGAGCAAGAATGCCTCTTGGACTCGAAAATTTTGTTTTTGTATCAATATTTATCATATCGAAATTTGTGCTGGTAACATTAAATGCAGTTTTTTATAGGATTATTTATAACTGGATTACCCGTATTCCGTCAGAAGGGTTCGGGGTAGAATGAGAAAATTAATTCTAGCAGTAACATGCCCGCTTTATTTATGTTCTCCCTAAGCGATATTTAAATTTTGGGAGGCTACTTTTTGCGGCTCCACACTTTGAGGGTTGGCGCCCCCTGAGCTGAGGAGACGCGGGAAAACCAATCTAATGATGAAAAAGTGTAGTACTAACGAGTACCTATTGATAGACACTGAAATATTGAAATTTCATCGGTATAACAATTTTCCAGTTAATTTCAAAAATTCAAAGTCTCGCAGGGGGGAGCAAGAGGGGAACGAGAATGCCTCTCGGTCTCGAAAATTTTGTTTTTGTATTAATATTCATCACATACCAAAATTCCTGCTTCTTTCATGAATTACATTTTTCTTTCAAAAAATTACAGTTCGCGACTGTACTGTAACGTGTCAATTTAGCAGGCCTTTTATGGTAGCAGAGCGGAACGCGATGATTGATGTGACTCTAAGAGTTTGCTTGGTAAAAATGGCTGAAATTTAAAAACACTGAGAGACGTGTCGACTTTTTGGAGTTTTTATGGTAGCAGAGCGAAATATGACGACTGATGTAACTCTTTAAGTTTGCTTTGTGCGAATGAATAAAATTATAGAATTTTAGGAAACGATTCGATTTTTTAAAATGATGATTTGAAAACCACCTTTTTCTGGTGCCTTTGCTTTATTTCGAGTAAGCACAAAAAAGCTTGAATCATTAAAAAATTGAATTTTCTCATAAAACACGTTTGTGAAATTTCTATGTACCTTTAACGATGATCGATGAAATTAGTTATTCCTTGAATTGGTTAGTTATCACGTCGACGAATTTAATCACGAAAACTATTATCTCAAAGCGTTCTATTTTTCGTTAGTCATAACGTAGCGCACAACCGACACGTGTTTTTACATACCGTCATCTTATGGGCGTCTTTTGTGCGGCAAAAAAATTCACCGAAAGCACATGAGCGTTAAATGCACGACACAGGTTGCACGGTCACTGAGACACTGGGTATATTTGGAGGAAAAAATACGAGAAATTGAGCACGTGATTGAATTTTTAAATAATATTCGCGAAGAAAAAAAAATTGCCAGCGCGGTATAACGTAGGTTTATATGTAATAAAGCACCAGACTATATTACACTATCGAATCTGAGAAAGTTACGTTAGCCTTCTTATCGGGTTTGATACTCGCACACGACACAATACACTCTCACGTAAGTGAATAAATCCAAGTTACCGCAGCGCTACGACACATATCTCGGTGTACGTATATTTGTGTATATTTGCGTATTTGTTGATTCTCTCTCTCTCTGTTTTTCTCTTTTTCAACGCGTGCGCCCGTTTCTCAGAGATTTGCCTCTCTTTTTTTTTTTCGTTTTCGTTGTAAACGATTCTTGTGTTCCGGGTTTATTTAACAATTAAGCGCATGCTATGGAGGTTTAATTCTTACGAATACAATTGTAATTAAATACCGAAGACGATCGCATGACTGATGATGTGTCGTAAGTGCGTGTGTGATAATAAAACGCACGTATGCGCCTTTGTAGTCGTGAGAGTATCGAAGTGATCTCGAGATCGTCATCTTCATTGGTATCTACGTCGTTTTAATTAAAGGTACCTAATTAAGAACGTTTAGGTAGTTCGTACGGGTAATGATCTTGGGCAACGATTGGGAGCGTTTTTCAAAGCGCGAGCTTACCGAATGTTGCGATTCGTGGTCGCAGATGCGGTTTAGGTTTCTTTTTCGCTCTGATTTACATTAATGTATCAATTTGGGAGCTGTCGAGTGGATGTGGAAGACAAGCGCCGCAACGTTGTTGCGGTTTTATTGCACGTGCCGGTGTTTCCGCTTACCCCGAGCTCTGCGGAGACGCTGGTGTCGATTAATTGTGTTACCCGTGTCGAGTTGTCTAGTGGATCGTGATCAGCGCGGATGGTAGCGGAGCTGAGGTGTGGTGTGCGTGATTCCAACGAGGAATAAGTTTTGGAACGTAGTGGTCATCGTGATAGGGTGAATTTCCACGGAAAGCTGGCAAGAAGGTTTTACTAAATTGGGAGGAGTGGTTGTATGTTGCAGCCTACAGCACGTCTTGGAGGGTTGGGTCAAGGATGAGGTGGAGTAGGTAATCTCAAATGGTAGATTTTGGGTTAAATCACAAGCCGCTCCTCTCCAAACATTTCACAGTTTTCTGACGTCAACCAAGTGCTTCGTCAGATTGATAAATCATCAGGTAGGGTCCCATCTCCCAAGGGCTTCGTCATCGAGGAAACATTTGAAAACCCACCAAAAAACGCGAATGATTTGATGTTTCACCTGAAATTTTGACCTGGATTACACCTTTTCTTCTTGGGTGGATTCTGAAAATCAATAATTCGGCTATTTTTAACCGAGGTTCTTGATTCCTTGACCATAGAGTTTCGCGTGAGCATAAACTGTTTCCTACTTTCGGCGAAGATTTTATCGACTCGAAAAGGCGTTACCATTAAAAATAAAAAGGGTTAATTGCACGCGCAGCTACTAAAACGGATGATTTTGCGTTTTAATTTTGCGGTTTTATTTCCAAATAATTGACCTTTGCTGCGATTCAAACCACAACGGTGGAGATTTTCGTGATAAGGGGGAAAACACGTGTGTAAAAAACCGTGAAATTCTAGTTTCGTTCAAGTCTTAATTGACGGATTGGATGACGGAGAAAAAAATCAAGAGGGAGTGCGCGAAATGGTAGCAGAGTTGAAATTGGTTGAGAGGGAGTGTCTGTTGTTTTAAGCATTACGAATAAGTGTTTTACGAGCCGTCAATTATTTTTAAATTATGCGTTTGCGCTTTGATCGTCAATTGGGATTAATTTCTTTTACTGTGATCGTAATCCGTGAACTGCGAACTCGTGTGTTGCAAATTACTACCATTAATGGGGAAATCGTATTAATGATAGATAATTCTCTACGAGGAGTGTAGCGTTTTGATAGCTGGACTTAGAATTGCGTACGAGGCGTATTTAATTTACAGAAGATCCCTTTGAAGAAGTATTGCAGCGATAGCGGAGGTCTCTGAAGAAGTGCTGTGGTGGTAGCAGAGCACTCTAGCTGGAGTGATCGTAGTGATTGCGGGGATTTTCAGCGGAGGACATGTGGTAAAAGAGGAGTTTCCAGGAGTGCTTATGTGTGATGGCAATCAGAGCTCTCTGAGGGAGTGGTCGTCGTAGTGATGGCAGAGGGAGTGTTCTAGAGAAGTGAAGATCAAAGCATTTAGCAGGGATCCTTGATGGAGTGCTTATGGTAATGGCAGCGGTCTCTAGAGAAGTTAGTAGCAGCTATCAGAGAGCTCAGAGGAAGTGGTCGCAGTGGTAGCGGAGCCGATTCCACCTTAAGGTGGTTTTTATTTCATTCTCAAACGTGATATTTTTGAATTGCGGGAGTTTCGTTGGCGTGCTGCTTTCTCCCATCAAATTAAAAGGCGATACGATTTTCGTTACATGTTACAGCCTTGCGATCACGGCCGAATACAGAACTCGATAATTGGAATTTTTGGACAAACGTCGGAGCGACCGAGCAAGGTCGCCGGGGGCATCGATTATCGTAACTCTACTTCTGCGTTTCGATTCCCAAATAACTTCGATAAAATTGTAACGATCGGATGATTTGCGATAAATATACAGATCGGCAAAACTACCGATATTGCGTAACCCAGCAGCAGCATACCTACTTTTATGCGTTAACATGGCGTTACGCGCTTCTACGAGCGTTAATAACACGCTATCGTTTCGCATACGAATTGAGAGAGTCATAAGAAGAAAAAAAGATGAATTCGAAAATACGAGTATTGTACGACGAGGAAAAAGTACATGTGTTCGTGAGAGTTCGATAAATACATAGTGTTCGATGGCGGTGTGAAGACAAAAGCATTCCTTTGATGGACAGTTATGATATTTTGATTAATTTAAAGATAGAGCGAGATGACTTGAATTTCAATGAGATGTGGGATCGCGTCGTGAGAACTGAGAACACAAGCAATGGGCGAATAATCAGGATGTTCGACAGACATGGCTTGCGTGACTTTTTCGGTAATATTAATTACTCGATTTAGAATCGTATTCGGAGACGCGTGTACTTCGTTTGTTGCATGGTTGGAAATTAATTTTGTCTGGATTGACGATTGTCAAGATTAAAATGAGATTAGTTGGTAAATGACGAAGAAAATGTGAGATACGAGTGGTGGGATCGTGCTAGGATGGCTTGATGATCGTGAAGCATATTTGGACACTTATTTTCTTTATTCTATGAGAATATTGTCTTGATTCATTGAAATGCTCTTAATCGATCATATAAAAGAGTGCAAATGTTGATAGTTTTTCTCACGACGTCGAATCGAGAATTTTTCAGTCATCTGAGGAAGTTGACCGCATTTGTGAGGAGTATACTGTGCTCAGTGCAGGAAACAAAGAAATCAACATTCATGTCTTACGCATGGTCATTTATCAATGGTTTATGTGAAATTTTGAAAATTACGTTGTAAAAAATCACTGCCGCATTTCCTATTTTTCTAGAAGTTTCAAATAACGCATGCGAAAAGAAGAGGGAGAAGCGCACCCTTGCTGAACTGTAGTTTATTCGGTGGACAATCGAATTCTAAAAACTTTCGATGAAAGGGAATTTTGCTCTATCTCTCATAGTTTTCCCAGAAAATGCAAAAAAAGCAATTTATACCTTTTTTGCATTTTTTGGGAAAACTGTGAGAGATAGAGCAAAATTCATTTTCATAGAAAGTTTTTTGAATTTGATTGTTCACGGAATAGACTACGATTCAGCTAGGATGCGCGCGTGCATTGAAAGAGGGGGGGGGGTTACGCATCATAGACGAATTGTAGTTTATTCGGTGGACAATCGAATTCAAAAAACTTTCTATGAAAAGGAATTTTGCTCTATCTCTCATAGTTTTCCCAGAAAATGCAAAAAAAGCAATTTATACCTTTTTTGCATTTTTTGGGAAAACTGTGAGAGATAGAGCAAAATTCATTTTCATAGAAAGTTTTTTGAATTTGATTGTTCACGGAATAGACTACGATTCAGCTAGGATGCGCGCGTGCATTGAAAGAGGGGGGGGGTTACGCATCATAGACGAATTGTAGTTTATTCGGTGGACAATCGAATTCAAAAAACTTCCTATGAAAAGGAATTTTGCTCTATCTCTCATAGTTTTCCCAGAAAATGCAAAAAAAGCAATTTTCGTCAAGTGACGAAAATACCTTTTTTGCATTTTCTGGGAAAACTGTGAGAGATAGAGCAAAATTCATTTCCATAGAAAGTTTTTTGAATTTGATTGTTCGCTGAATGAACTAGAATTCGGCTAGGGTACGTTCCCCCTCCCTCTTTTAATGCACGCGCTATGAAACGAGCAATTTGAAAACGAAAAATAGCGGAAATGAAGGAAAATGGTTGAAATTATAAGAAAAAATTCGAGAGATAATATATTTTATTGAATTGTTTTGGCACAAGCTGGCTGGAAAAGAAG